>JAQSVH010194672.1:0-17113 GCA_029448705.1 Adansonia digitata | reverse complement strand
TACACAATATTGATGCTTTGGTTTGGCAAGAAAAGCTTTTCTTTCCACCATTTTCCTTATAATCAAAGTTCATTTGTGAAATGAGACAAACTTGGATTCTCATAATAATCCCCATTCACATTTTCGCATTAGGATACACGATATTGATGCTTTGGTTTGGCAAAAAAAGCTTTTCTTTCCACCATTTTCCTTATAATCAATGTTCATGCGTGAAATTTGATGAACTTGGATTTTCGTAATAATCTCCACTCTTTCTGTGATTGGGCACTACAATCATGTTCTCAACATTAGGATACTCGATATTAATGCTTTGGTTTTGCAAGAAAAGCTTTTGTTTCAACCATTTTCCTTATAATCAAAGCTCATGCATGAGATGAGATAAACTTGGATTCTCGTAATAATCCTACTTCTATTCGTGATTGCGCGCAATGGCCATGTTCTTCCCATTTAGATACATGATATTGATGCTTTGGTTTGGCTAGAAAAGCTTTTTCTCTACCAATTTCCTTGTAGTCAATGTTCATGCATGAAATGAGACAAGCTTGGATTCTCACAATAATCTCCGTTATTTTCATGATTGGGCTCTAGAATCACATTCTTGGCTTTGGGATACACGATATTGATGTTTTGGTTTGGCAAGAAAAGCTTTTCTTTCCATAATTTTCTTTATAACAAAAGTTCATTTGTGAAATGAGACAAACTTGAATTCTTGTAATAATCTCAATTCATTTTGTGATTGGGCACTACAATCATGTTCTCTACATTGGAATACAAGATAATAATACTTTGGTTTGGCTACAAAAGCTTTTCTTCCCACTATTTTTGCTATAATCAAAGTTCATGCATGAAATGGGACAAACTTAGATTCTCGTAATAATCTCCATTCTCTTTGTGGTTGGGCACCATAATCATGTTCTTAACATTGGGATGCATGATATTGATGCTCTGGTTTTGCAAGAAAGGCTTTCTTTCCACTATTTTCCTTATAAACAAAGTTTATCTGTGAAATAAGGTAAACTTAGATTCAAAATAATCTCCCTTCTTTTTATGATTAGGTAGAACAATCATGTTCTCGATATTAGGATACACAGTATTGATGCTTTGGTTTTGTAAAAAAAAGCTTTTCTTTTCACCATTTTCCTCATAATTAAAGTTCATGCATGAATGAGACAAACTTGGATTCCCGTAATAATCCTCATTCTGTTTGTGATTGGGCACAATGACCATGTTCCCCCTATTTAGACACATGACATTGAAGGGTTTCGTTATAATCAAAGTTCATTCGTGAAATGAGTTAAACCTAGATTCTCATAATAATCTCTATTCTTTATGCAATTGGGCAATACAATCAGGTTCTCTACACAGGGATACACTATATTGACACTTTAGATTTGCAAGAAAAGCATTTCTATCCATGATTTTTCCTTATAGTCAAAGTTTTTCCATTAAATGAGTCAAACATGGATTTTCATAATAATCTATATTCTTTTTATGACTAGGCACTTCAATCACGTTATTTTCATTAGGATACACGATATTGATGCTTTGGACTGACAAGAAAAGCTTTTCATTCCACCATTTTCCTTATAATCAGAGTTCAACTCTAAAATGAGTGAAACTTGGATTCTTATAATAATCTCCATTCTTTGCATGATTGGGAAATATAATCAGGTTCTCCACATTAGGATATGTATATTGATGCTCTAGATTTGCTAGAAAAGTATTTTTTCCATTACTTTCCTTATAATCAAAGTTTGTCATCAAATAAGTCAAACTTGAATTCCCATAATAATCTACATTCTTTTTATGATTGGGCATGACAATCATGTTCTCCTCTTCGGGGTACACGATATTGATGCTTTGGATTTACAGAAAAAGCTTTTCATTCCACTAATTACCTTACAATCAAAGTTCATCTATGAAATGAGTCACACTTGGATTCTTATAATAATCTCCATTTTTGTGCAATTGGACACTATAATCATATTTTTCACATTGGGATACACGACATTGATGCCTCAAATTTACGAGAAAAAATTTTCTTTCCACCATTTTCCTTATAATCAAAGTTTATCTGTGAATTGTGTTAAACTTGGATTCTCATAACAATCTCCATTCTTTTTGTGATTGGGCACTACAATTATGTTCTCCATATTGGGATACACGACATTGATGCTTTGGATTTGCAAGAAAAGCCTTTCATTCCACCATTTTCCTTATAATCAAAGTTCTTCTGTGAAATGAGGCAAACTTGGATTCATAACAATCTCCATTCTTTTTATGATTGGGCATAACAATCATGTTCTCAAGATTAGGATACACAGTATTGATGCTTTGGTTTTGCAAAAAAAAGCTTCTATTTTCACCATTTTCCTCATAATTAAAGTTCATGCATGAAATGAGACAAATTTGGATTCCCGCAATAGTCCCCATTCTGTTTGTGATTGGGCACAATAACCATGTTCCCCCCATTCAGATACATGATATTGATGCATTTCATTATAATAAAAGTTCATCTGTGAAATTATTCAAACCTAGATTCTCATAATAATCTCTATTCTTCACGTAATTGGACAATACAATCAGGTTCTCCATACAGGGATACACTATATTGATGCTTTATAGTTGCAAGAAAAGTATTTTTATCCATGATTCTCCTTATAATCAAAGTTCATTCGTAAAATGAGTCAAACTCGAATTCTTATAATAATCCTTATTTTTTTTATTGCGCACTACAATCATGTTCTTCGTGTTAGGATAAACGATATTGATGCTTTCGATTTGCAAGAAAGCTTCTCATTCCACCATTTTCCTTATAATCAGAGTTCATCTCTAAAATGAGTCAAACTTGGATTCTCATAATAATCTCCATTCTTTGTGTGATTGGGAAATATAATCAGGTTCTTCACATTAGGATACAGTATATTGATGCTCTAGATTTGCAAGTAAAACATTTCTTTCCATTACTTTCCTTAAAATCAAAGTTTATCGATCAAATGAGGCAAACTTGGATTCCTGTAATAATCTACATTCTTTTTATGATTAGGCACTACAATCATGTTCTCCTCCTTGGGGTACACAATATTGATGCTTTGGATTTATAGGAAAAGCTTTTCATTCCACCATTTACCTTATAATCAAAGTTTATCTATGAAATGAGTCACACTTAGATTCTCATAATAATCTCCATTTTTGTGCGATTGGGCACTATAATCATGTTATTCACATTGGGATGCATGACATTGATGCCTCAGATTTGCGGGAAAAACTTTTCTTTCCACCATTTTCCTTATAATCAATGTTTATTTGTGAAATGTATCAAACTTGGATTCTTATAATAATCTCCATTCTTTTTATGATTGGGCACTACAATCATGTTCTCCACATTGGAATACACGACATTAATGCTTTAGATTTGCAAAAAAGCCTTTCATTCCACCATTTTCCTTGTAATCAATGTTTATCCGTTAAATATGTCAAACTTGGATTGTCATAATAATCCCTATTCTTTTTGTGACTGGTCACTACAATCATATTCTCCACATTGGGATGCATGATATTGATGCTTTGGATTTATAAGAAAAGCTTTTGATATCACCATTTTCCTTATAATCAAAGTTCGCCCATGAAATGATACAAAGTTGAATACTCGTGACAATCTCTACTCCTTTTGTTGCAAGCACTACAATCGTGTTTTCCTCATTGGACATAAAATATTGATGCTTTGGACTAGCAAGAAAAGCATTTCTTTCCATGATTTTCCTTGAAATCAAAGTTTGACCATCAAATGAGTCAAACTTGGATTCCTTTAATAATCTACATTCTTTTTGTGATAGGGTGCTACAATCAAGTTCTCCACATTAGGATACACGATATTGATGCTTTGGACTTCCAAGAAAAGCTTTTCATGGCACTATTTTCCTTATAATCAGAGTTTATCTCTGAAATGAGTTAAACTTGGATTCTTATAATAATCTCCATTCTTTGTGCGATTGGGAAATATAATCAAGTTCTCCACATTGGGATACAGTATATTGATGCTTTAGATTTGCAAGAAAAGCATTTCTTTCCATTACTTTCCTTATAATCAAAGTTTGTCGATCAAATGAGTCAAACTTGGATTCCTGTAATAATCTGCATTCTTTTTATGATTAGGCACTACAATCATGTTCTCCTCCTTGGGGTACACGATATTGATGCTTTGGATTTACAGGAAAAGCTTTTCATTCCACCATTTACCTTATAATCAAATATCATCTATGAAATAAGTCACACTTGGATTCTCATAATAATCTCTATTTTTTGTGTGATTGGGCACTATAATCATGTTATTCACATTAGGATGCATGACATTGATGCCTCGGATTTGTGGGAAAAACTTTTCTTTCCACCATTTTCCTTATAATCAAAGTTTATTTGTGAAATGTGTCAAACTTGGATTCTCATAATAATCTTCATTCTTTTTATGATTGGGCACTACAATCATGTTCTCCATATTGGAATACACGACATTGATGCTTTGGATTTGCAAGAAAAGCCTTTCATTCCACCATTTTCCTTATAATCAATGTTTATCCGTTAAATATGTCAAACTTGGATTGTCATAATAATCCCTATTCTTTTTATGACTGGTCACTACAATCATATTCTCCATATTGGGATGCATGATTTTGATGCTTTGGATTTACAAGAAAAGCTTTTCGTACCACCATTTTCCTTATAATCAAAGTTCACCCATGAAATGATACAAACTTGGATACTCATGACAATCTCCACTCTTTTTGTTGCAGGCACTAAAATCGTGTTCTCCTCATTGGACATAAAATGTTGATGCTTTGGACTTGCAAGTAAAGCATTTCTTTCCATGATTTTCCTTAAAATAAAAGTTTGACCATCAAATAAGTCAAACTTGGATTCCTTTAATAATCTACGTTTTTTTTTATAAGGTGCTACAATCAAGTTTTCTATATTAGGATACACGGTATTGATGCTTTGGACTTTCAAGAAAAGCTTTTCATGCCACCATTTTCCTTATAATCAAAGTTCATCCGTGAAATAAGTCAAACTTGGATTCTCATAATAATCTACATTCTTTTTATGATTAGACATTACAATCGTGTTCTCCATATTGTGATACACGATATTGATGCTTTGGATTTGCAAGAAAAGCTTTTCATTGCACCATTTTCCTTATAATCAAAGTTCATCTGCGAAATGAGTCAAACGTGGATTCTCGTAATAATCTACATTTTTTTTGGGATTGGGCACCACAATCATGTTCTTCACATTGGGATACACGTTATTGATGCTTTGGATTTGCAAGAAAAGCATTTCATTCCACCATTTTCCTTATAATCAAAGTTCTTTCATGAAATAAGTCAAACTTGGATTCTCATAGTAATCTCCATTCTTTCTGCAATTAGGCAATATAATCAGGTTCTCCATATTGGGATAGACTGTAAGAAAAGCATTTCCTTCCATGATTTTCCTTATAGCCAAAGTTTATCCATCAAATAAGTCAAACTTGGATTCTCATAATAATCTACATTCTTTTTATTATTGGGCACTACAATCATGTTCTCCTTATTGTGATGCACGATATTGATGCTTTGGATTTGCAAGAAAAGCTTTTCATTCCACCATTTTCCTTATAATCAAAGTTCATCTATGAAATGAGTCAAACTAGGATTCTTATAATAGGCTACATTCTTCTTGTGGTTGGGTGCTACAATCACGTTCTCGACATTGGGATACATGCTTTGGATTTGCAAGAGAAGCTTTTCACTCCACTATTGTCCTTATAGTCAAAGTTCATCCGTGAAATGAGTCAAACTTGGATTATCACAAGAATCTCCATTCTTTGTGTGATTGGGCCATATAATCAGGATCTCCATATTAGGATACATTATATTGACGCTTTAGATTTGTAAGAAAAGCATTTATTTCCATGATTTTCCTTATAATCAAAGTTTATCCCTTGAATGAGTCAAACTTGGATTCCTATAATAATCTATATTCCTTTTATGATTTGGCACTATAATTATGTTCTCCACAATGGATACACGATTCTAACATTTTTCATATAATCAAAGTTCACCTGTAAAATGTGTCAAACTTGCATTCTCATAAAAATTTCCATTCTTTTTATGATTGGGTACTGCAATCATGTTTTCCACATTGGAATACGTGATATTGATGCTTTGGACTTGCAATTAAAGCTTTTTTTCCTCCATTTTCCTTATAATCAAAGCTCTCCCATGAAATGATATGAACTTGGATGCTCGTAACAATCTCCTTTCTTTTTGTTTTAGGCACTACAATCATGTTCTCCTTATTGGACACATGATATTGATTCTTTGAACTTGCAAGAAAAGCTTTTCTTTCCATGATTTTTGTTATAATCAAAGTTTGTCCATCAAATGAGTCAAACTTGGATTCTCGTAACAATCTACGTTCGTTTTATGATTGGGCACTACAATCATGTTCTCTACATTAGGAAACACAATATTAATGCTTTGAATTTGCAAGAAAAGCTTTTCATTCCTCCACTTTCCTTACAATCCAAGTTCATCTCAGAAGTTAGTCAAACTTAGATGCTCGTAATAATCTATAGTGTTTTTGTGATTAGGCACTACAATAGTATTCCCCACATAGGGATACACGATATTGGTGCTTTGGATTTGCAAGATAAGCTTTTCATTCCACCATTTTCCTTATAATCAAAGTTCACCCTTAAAATGAGTCAAACTTGGATTTTCATAATAATCTCCATTTTTGTATGATTGGCCAATTTAATCAGGTTCTCCATAGTGGCATACACTGTATTGATGCTTTAGATTTGCAAGAAAAGAATTTCTTTCTATCATTTTCCTTATAATCAAAGTTTGTCCATGAAATGAGTTAAACTGGGATTCTCATAATAATCTACTTTCTTTTTATGATTGGGCAAATCAAGTTCTCCACATTGGATACATGATATTGATGCTTTGGATTTGCAAGAAAAGCTTTTCATTCCACCATTTTTCTTATAATCAAAGTTTATCTATGAAATATGTCAAACTTGGATTCTCATAATAATCTCCATTTTTGTGCTATTGGGCACTATAATCATGTTTTTACATTAGGATACATGACATTGATGCCTCGAATTTGCAGGAAAAACTTTTCTTTCCACCATTTTCCTTATAATCAAAGTTTACCTGTGAAATGTGTCAAACTTGGATTCCCATAATAGTCTCTATTCTTTTTGTGATTAGGCACTACAGTCATGTTCTCCACATTAGATACATGATATTGATGCCTTGGATTTGCAAGAAAAGCTTTTCTTTCCACAATTTTCCTTATAATTAAAGTTCATCCAAGAAATGATACAAACTTGGATTCTCGTAACAATCTCCATTCTTTTTGTTGTGGGCACTACAATCATGTTCTCCTCGTTGGGCACATGATATTGATGCTTTGAACTTGCAAGAAAAGCTTTTCTTTCCATGATTTTCATTATAATCAAAGTTTGTCCATCAAATGAGTCAAACTTGGATTCTCATATAATCTACATTCTTTTTTTGATTGGGTGCTACAATCATGTTTTTGACATTGGTATACATAATATTGATGCTTTGGATTTGCAAGAATAGCTTTTCATTCCACCATTTTTCTTATAATCAAAGTTCATCCGTGAAATAAGTTAAACCTAGATTCTCATAATAATCTCTATTTTTTGTGTGATTGGGCAATACAATCAGGTTCTCCACACTAGGATACACTATATTGATGCTTTAGATTTGCAAGAAATGCATTTCTATCCATGATTTTCCTTATAGACAAAGTTTGTCCATCAAATGAGTCAAACATGGATTCTCATAATAATCTACATTCTTTTTATGATTGGGCTCTACAATTATATTCTCCATATTATGACACGTGATATTGATGCATTGGATTTGCAAGAAAAGCTTTTCATTCCTCCACTTTCCTTACAATCCAAGTTCATCTGTAAAGTTAGTTAAACTTGGATGCTCGTAATAATCTAGGGTCTTTTTGTTATTGGGCACTACAATCATGTTCTCCACATTGGGATACACGATATTGATGCTTTGGATTTGCAAGAAAAGCGTATCATTCCACCATTTTCCTTATAACCAAAGTTCACACTTGAAATGAGTGAAACTTAGATTCTCATAATAATCTACATTCGTTATGCGATTAGGCAATTTAATTAGGTTCTCCATAGTGGGATATGCTATATTGATGCTTTAAATTTGCAAGAAAAGCATTTCTTTCCATGATTTTCCTTATAATCACAGTTTGTCCATGAAATGACTCACACTTGGATTCTCATAATAATCTACATTCTTTTTATGATTGGGCACGACAATCATGTTCTCCATATTGGATACGCGATATTGATGCTTTGGATTTGCAAGAAAAGCTTTTCATTCCACCATTTCCCTTATAATCAAAGTTCATATGTGCAATGAGTCAAACTTGGATTCTCATAATAATCTCTATTTTCTTGTGATGAAGCACTACAATCATGTTTTCCATATTAGGATACACGATATTGATGCTTTGGATTTGCAAGAAAAGCCTTTCATTCCACCATTTTTCTTATAATCAAAGTTCATCCGTGAAATGTGTCAAACTTGGATTCTCATAATAATCTCCATTCTTTTTGCGATTGTGCACTACAATAATATTTTCCACATTGGGACACACAATATTGATGCTTTGGATCTACAAGAAAAGTTTTTTATTCCATAATTTTCCTTATAATCAAGTCAAACTTGGATTCTCATAATAATCCCCATTCATTTTGTGATTCCCTACTACAATCATGTTCTCCACATTAAGATACACGATATTGATGCTTTGGATTTACAAGAAAAGCTTTTCACTCCACTATTTTCCTTATAGTCAAAGTTTATATCTGCAATGAGTCAAACTTGGATTCTCATAGTAATCTCCATTCTTTGTGTAATTGGGCACCATAATCATGTCTTCCACATTGGGATACATGATATTGATGCTTCAGATTTGCAAGAAAAGCTTTTCTTTCTACCTTTTTCCTTATAATCAAAGTTTACCCATGAAAAGTGTCAAAATTGGATTCTCATAATAATCTCCATTTTTTTCCTGATTAAGTACTACAATCACGTTTTCCATATTAGGATACACGATAATGATGCTTTGGATTTGCAAGAAAAGCCTTTCATTCCACCATTTTCCTTGTAATCAAAGTTCATCGGTGAAATGTGTCAAACTTGGCTTCTTATAATAATCTCCATTCTTTTTGCGATTAGGCACTATTATCATGTTCTCCATATTTGGATACACGATATTGATGCTTTAGATTTGCAAGAAAAGCTTTTGACTCCACTATTTTCCTTATAGTCAAAGTTCATCTGTGAAATGAGTCAAACTTGGATTCTCATAATAATCTCCATTCTTTGTGTGATTAGGCAATACAATTAGGTTCTCCATAATGTGATACACTATATTGATGCTTTAAATTTGCAAGAAAAGTATTTTTTTCCATGATTTTCCTTATAATCAAAGTTTATCCATCAAATGAGTCAAACATGGATTGTTGTAATAATCTATATTCTTTTATGATTAGGCTCTATAATCATGTTCTACACATTGGGATATACGATATTGATGTTTTGGATTTGCAAGAAAAGCTTTTCATCCCACCATTTTCCCTATAATCAAAGTTTATCTATGAAATGGGTCAAACCTGGATTCATATAATAATCTTTATTCTTTGTGTGATTGGTGCACTATAATCGTGTTCTCCAATATTCGGATGCACGATATTGATGGTTCGGTTTGCAAGAAAAACTTTTCTTTCCATTATTTTCCTTATAATCAAAGTTTATCTGTGAAATGTGTCAAACTTGGATTTTCATAATAATCTCCATTCTTTTTGTGATCGGGCACTGCAATCATGTTCTCCACGTTGGGATACATGATATTGATGCTTTTGAATTGCAAGAAAAGCTTTTAACTCTACCATTTTCCTTGTAGTCAAAGTTCATCCGTAAAATGAGTCAAACTTAGATTCTCATAATAATCTTCATTTTTTGTGCGATTGGAATATAATCAAGTTTTTCACATTGGCATACACAATATTGAAGCTTTAGATTTGCAAGAAAAGCATTTTGGTCCATTATTTTCCTTATAATCAAAGTTTGTTCCTCAATTGAGTCAAACGTGGATTCTCATAATAATTGACATTCTTTTTATGTTTGGGCATTGTAATTATGTTTTCCACATTGGGATACATGATATTGATGTTTTGGATTTTTAAGAAAAGCTTTTCCTTCCACTATTTTCCTTATAATCATAGTTCATCCATGAAATGTGTCAAACTTAGATTCTCGTAATAATCTCCACCCTTTTTGTGATTAGGCACTACAATCATGTTCTCCCCATTGGAATACATAATATTAATGTTTTGGATTTGTAAGAAAAGCTTTTTTTCCACCATTTTCCTTATAATCAATGCTCACCCATGAAATGATACAAACTTGGATACTTATAACAATCGCCTTTCTTTTTATTATGGGCACTACAATCATGTTCTCCTCATTGGACACACGATATTAATGATTTGGACATGTAAGAAAAGCTTTTTTTTCCATGATTTTCCTTATAATCAAAGTTTGTCCATCAAATGAGTCAAACTTGGATTCTCGTAATAATCTACGTTCTTTTTGTGATTGGGCACTACAATCATGTTCTCTGCATTGGGATACACGATGTTGATGCTTTGGATTTGCAAGAAAATCTTTTCTTTCCAACATTTTCCTTACAATGAAAGTTCACTTATGAAATGATACAAACTTGGATGCTCATAACAATCTTCATTCTTTTTGTTGTAGGCACTACAATCATGTTCTCTTCATTGGACACATGATATTGATGCTTTGGACTTGCAAGAAAAGCTTTTCTTTCCATGATTTTCTTCATAATCAAAGTTTGCCTATCAAATGAGTCAAGCTTGGATTCTCATGATAATTTATATTCTTTTTGTGATTGTGCACCACAATCATGTTCTCCACATTGGGACACATGATATTGATGCTTTGGATTTGCAAGAAAAGCTTTTCATTCCACCATTTTTCTTATGATCAAAGTTTATCCATGAAATGAATCAGACTTAGATTCTCATAATAATGTCTATTCTTTGTGCAATTGGGCAATATAATCAGGATCCCCAAATTAGGATATACTATATTGACGATTTAGATTTGTAAGAAAAGCTTTTCTTTCCATGTTATTCCTTACAATAAAAGTTTGTCTATCAAATGAGTCAAATTTGGATTCTCGTAATAGTCTGTACCCTTTTTGTGATTGGGTGCTAGTCTCACATTCTCCATATTGAGATACATGATATTGACGCTTTGGATTTACAAGAAATGCTATTCATTCCACCATTCTCCTTATAATCAAAGTTCATCCATGAAATGTATCAAACTTGGATTCTTATAATAATCTCCATTATTTTTGTGATTGGGCACTAAATCATGTTCTCTATACTAGGATACATGATATTAATGCTTTGTATAAATAAGAAATGCTTTTCTTTCCACCATTTTTCTTATAACCAAAGTCCATCCATGAAATGATACAAACTTGGATACTCCTAACAATCTCCATTCTTTTTGCTGTGGGCACTGCATTCATGTTCCCCTCATTGGACACACGATATTGATGCTTTGGACTTGCAAGAAAAGCTTTTCTTTCCATGATTTTCCATATAATCAAATTTTGTCCATAGAATGAGTCAAACTTGGATTCTTGTAATAATCTACATTCTTTTTGTGATTGGGCACTACAATCATTTTCTCCAAATTGAGATACATGACATTGATGCTTTGGATTTGCAAGAAAAGCTTTTCATTCCTCTATTTTCATTATAATCAAAGTTCATCTATGAAATGAGTCAAACTTTAATAATCTATGTTTTTTTTATAAGTGGGCGCTACAATCATGTTCTCCACATTGGGATACATGATGTTGATGCTTTGGATTTGCAAGAAAAGCTTTTCATTCCACCATTTTCCTTATAATCAAAGCTTATCTATGAAATGAGTGAAACTTGGATTCTCATAATAATCTTCATTCTTTGTGCAATTGGGTAATATAATTAGGTTCTCCACATTGGGATGCACTATATTGATGCTTTAGATTTGCAAGAAAAGCATTTCTTTCCATGATTTTCCTTATAATCAAAGTTTATCCATTAAATGGCTCAAACTTCGATTCTTGAAATAATCTACATTTTTTTTATGATTGGGCTCTATAATCATGTTCTCCATATTGTGATACACAATATTGATGCTTTGGATTTGCAAGAAAAGCTTTTAATTCTAGCATTTTCCTTATAAATAAAGTTCACCTATAAAAGGAGTCAAACTTGGATTCTCATACTAATCTTCATTCTTTGTGCGATTGGGCACTATAATCATGTTTTCCACATTGGGATACATGTTATTGATGCATCGAATTTGCTAGAAAAGCTTTTTTTTCACTATTTTCTTGTAATCAATGTTTATCCATTGAATGTATCAAACCTAGATTCTCATAATAATCTCTATTTTTTTATGATTGAGCACTATAATCATGTTCTCCACATCGGGATACATGATCTTGATGCTTTGGATTTGCAAGAAAAGCTTTTCTTTCCACCATTTCCCTTATAATCAAAGTTTGTCTATAAAATGATGCAAACTTGGGTACTCATACGAATCTCCATTCTTTTTGTTATAGGCACTACAATCATGTTGTCCTCATTGGACATACGATATTGATGCTTTGGACTCGCAAGAAAAACTTTTCTTACCATGATTTTCCTTATAATCAAAGTTTGTCCATCAAATGAGTCAAACATGGATTCTTGTTATAATCTACATTTTTTTGATTGGATGCTACAATCATGTTCTCCACATTGGGATACAAGATATTGATGCTTTGGATTTGCAAGAAAAGCTTTCATTCCATCATTTTCCTTATAATCAAAGTTCATATGTGAAATGAGTCAAACTTGGATTCTCATAATAATCTCTATTCTTTGTGCAATTGGGCAATATAATCAGGTTCTCCATAATTGTATACACTATATTGATGCTGTAGATTTGCAAGAAAGTATTTGTTTCCATGATTTTCCTTATAGTCAAAGCTTGTCCATTAAATGAGTCAAACTTGGATTCTCTTAATAATCTACATTCTTTTTATGATGGGGCACTAAAATTGTGTTCTCCATATTGTGATACACGATTTGACGCTTTGGACTTGCAAGAAAAGCTTTTCATTCCACCATTTTCCTTATAATCAAAGTTCATCTGTGAAGTGAGTCAAACTTGGATTTTCATAAGAATCTATGTTTTTTTTATGATTGGCGCTACAATCATGTTCTTCGGATTGGGATACACATTATTGATACTTTCAATTTGCAAGAAAAGCTTTTCATTCCACCATTTTCCTTATAATCAAAGTTCATTCGTGAAATGTATCAAACTTGGATTCTTATAATAATCTTCATTCTTTGTGCGATTGGGCAATATAATCAGGTCCTCCAAATTGGGATACACTATATTAATGCTTTAGATTTGCAAGAAAAGCATTTATTTCCATGATTTTCCTTATAATCAAAGTTTTTCCATCAAATGAGTCAAACTTGGATTCTCGTAATAATCTACATTCTTTTTATGATTGGGCCATATAATCATGTTCTCCATATTGTGATACACAATATTTGATGCTTTGGATTTGCAAGAAAAGCTTTTTATTCTACCATTTTCCTTTTAATCAAAGTTCACCTATGAAATGAGTCAAACTTGGATTGCCATAATAATCTCCATTCTTTGGATGATTGGGCACTATAATCATATTCTCCACATTGGGATACACGATATAGGTCATCGAATTTGCTAGAAAAGCTTTTTTTCCACTATTTTCCTTATAATCATTGTTTATCCGTTAAATGTGTCAAGCTAGACTCTTATAATTATCTTTATTCCTTTTGTGATTGGGCATTACAATTATGTTCTCCACACTCAGATGCATGATATTGATGCTTTGGATTTACAAGAAAAGCTTTTCTTTCCACCATTTTCCTTATAATCAAAGTTCATTTATGAAATGATGCAAACTTGGATACTGGTAACAATCTCCATTCTTTTTGTTATGGGCACTACGATCATGTTTTCCTGATTGGATGCACGATATTGATGCTTTGGACTTGTAAGAAAAGCTTGTCTTACAATGATTTTCCTTATAATCAAAGGTTGTCCATCAAATGAGTCAAACCTAGATTCTTGTAATAATCTATATTCTTTTTTTGATTGGATGTTAAAATCATATTTTCCACATTGGGATGCACGATATTGATGCTTTGGATTTGCAGGAAAAGTTTTTCATTCCATCATTTTTCTTATAATCAAAGTTCATCTATGAAATGAGTCAAACTTGGATTCTCATAATAATCTCTATTCCCTGCGCGATTGGGCAATATATCAAGTTCTCCATAATTGTATACACTATACTGATGCTATAGATTTGCAAGAAAGCATTTGTTTCCACGATTTTCCTTATAGTAAAAGTTCATCAATCCAATAAGTCAAACTTGGATTCCCTTAATAATCTACATTCTTTTTATGATTGGGCACTACAATTGTGTTCTCCATATTATGATACACGATATTGATGCTTTTGACTTGCAAGAAAAGTTTTGCATTCCACCATTTTCCTTATAATCGAAGTTCATCTGTGAAGTTAGTTAAACTTGGATTCTCATAAGAATCTACATTTTTTTTGTGATTCGTGCTACAATCATGTTCTTCAGATTGGGACACACATTATTAATGCTTCTGATTTGCAAGAAAAGCTTTTCGTTCCACCATTTTCCTTATAATCAAAGTTCATCTGTGAAATGTGTCAAACTTGGATTCTTATAACAATCTCCATTCTTTTTGTGATTGGGCACTACAATCATGTTCTCCAAATTAGGGTACATGATATTAATGCTTTGGATTTGCAAGAAAAGGTTTTCTTTTCACCATTTTCCTTATAATCAAATTCCACCCATCAAATGATATAAACATGGACACTCGTAACAATCTCCATTTTGCTGTAGGCACTACAACCATGCTCTCTTTATTGGACACACGATATTGATGCTTTGGGCTTGCAAGAAAAGCTTTTCTTTCCATGATTTTCCTTATAATCAAAGTTTGTCCATCAAATGAGTCAAACTTGGACTCTCGTAATAGTCTACATTTTTTTTATGATTAGGCACTACAATCGTGTTCTTCATATTGTGATACATGATATTGATGCTTTGGATTTGAAAGAAAAGCTTTTTATTCCACTATTTTCCTTATAATCAAAGTTAATCAGTGAAATGAGTCAAACTTGGATTCTTATAATAATCTACATTCTTTTGGTGATTGGGCACTACAATCGTGTTCTCCACATTGGGATACACGGTATTGATGTTTGGATTTGCAAGAAAAGCTTTTCATTCCACCATCTTCCTTATAATCAAAGTTCATCTGTGAAATGAGTTAGACTTGGATTCTAATAATGATCTTAGTTCTTTGTGCGATTTGGCATTGTAATCATGTTCTCCACATTAGGATACACTAATTAATGCTTTAGATTTGCAAGAAAAGCATTTTTTCCATGATTTTCCTTATAATCAAAGTTTGCTCATCCAATGAGTCAAACTTGGATTCTTGTGATAATCTAAATGCTTTTTATGATTGGGCACTGTAGTCATGTTCTCCTTATTCTAATACATGATATTGATGCTTTGGATTTGTAAGAAAAAATTTTCATTCCACCATTTTCCTTATAATCAAAGTTTATCTGTGAAATGAGTTAAACTTGGATTCTAATAATGATCTTCATTCTTTGTGCGATTTGGCATTGTAATCATGTTCTCCACATTAGGATACACTAATTGATGCTTTAGATTTGCAAGAAAAGCATATCTTTCCATGATTTTCCTTATAATCAAAGTCTGCTCATCCAATGAGTCAAACTTGGATTCTTGTAATAATCTAAATGGTTTTTATGATTGGGCACTATAGTCAGGTTTTCCTTATTGTGATACATGATATTGATGCTTTGGATTTGCAAGAAAAGCTTTTCATTCCACCATTTTCCTTATAATCAAAGTTTATCTGTGAAATGAGTTAAACTTGGATTCTAATAATGATCTTTGTTCTTTGTGCAATTTGGCATTGTAATCATGTTCTCCGCATTGGGATACACTAATTGATGCTTTAGATTTGCAAGAAAAGCATTTTTTCCATGATTTTCCTTATAATCAAAGTTTGCTCATCCAATGAGTCAAACTTGGATTCTTGTAATAATCTAAATGCTTTTTATGATTGGGCACTGTAGTCTTGTTCTCCTTATTGTGATATATGATATTGATGCTTTGGATTTGCAAGAAAAAATTTTCATTCCACCATTTTCCTTATAATCAAAGTTTATCTATGAAATGAGTTAAACTTGGATTCTAATAATGATCTTCATTCTTTGTGTGATTTGGCATTGTAATCATGTTCTCCACATTAGGATACACTAATTGATGCTTTAGATTTGCAAGAAAAGCATATTTTTCCATTATTTTCCTTATAATCAAAGTCTGCTCATCAAATGAGTCAAACTTGGATTCTTGTAATAATCTAAATGCTTTTTATGATTGGGCACTATAGTCATGTTCTCCTTATTGTGATACATTATATTGATGCTTTGGATTTGCAAGAAAAGCTTTTCATTCCACCATTTTCTTTATAATCAAAGTTCAGATGTGAAATGAGTCAAACTTGGATTGTCATAATAATCTTCATTCTTTGTGTGATTGGGCACTATAATCATGTTTTTCACATTGGGATACATGATATTGATGTTTAGGATTTGCTAGAAAGCTTTTTCTTCCATCATTTTCCTTATAATCAATGTTTATCCGTTAAATGTGTCAAACTTGGATTCTCATGATAGCCTCTATTTTTTTGTGATTGGGCATGACAATCATGTTCTCCACATTGGGATACATGATATTGATGCTTTGGATTTGCAAGAAAAGCTTTTCTTTCCA
>JAQSVH010194641.1:0-17116 GCA_029448705.1 Adansonia digitata | reverse complement strand
GAGTTTTATTTGTTTGATACATTTTTTTCTTCTCTTTGGTGAGCCAAAAATGTGCTTAAGTTTATGGATTTTTTTATACATGTTGAAAGACTAAGCATAATAGCCATGAACTAATTTCCTTGGTTTTATTTTTTTTTTCTTTTCTTCTTGTAGTAAATTATTTTCTTCATGAATCATGCTTATGTTGATACGATGTTGGTTTTGGTGTTGTGTTTGTCATATATATATATTCTATTTCTTTTAGTGTTTTCTTGTTATTATGGTGAAATCACATGTTTTTATACTTGTTTTTGTAATTTTATTGTATAATGGTGCTAATTTGTGTTAAATAAAAGGTGAATATGTGATTATTGAGTTAAAAAAAATTGATTGGTAGATTGTTTTAGGTGTTGGCCGAAATTCATGCTTGTATATGTGTTTTTGTGGTCATTTTGTAAATATGAAAAGTTTAAGGGCTAATCCAAAAAAATAAATAAATAATTAAAAAAAAAACTTTGTTTAGACCTATATGGTTGGCCAAAGCACACTTGCACTTTTAAGAGTGTATTTTATGCATTTATCAAGTTAAAATACATTTTCCTTAGTTTTGGGGTCTTTTTGCAATTTTAAGAAATTTAAAGATTTTGTGTAAATATTGAAAAATTTATTCTAGGGCAGAAAAAAGTGACCAAATTTTTCTTATGATCTTTTATGTAACTTTTGTTATTATTTTGATTCATTTGAAGCTTAGGTTTACATTTTAGTCATGTAAAGGCCAATTTGAAATTTTAGGAAAGTTTAGGGACTAGTTTGCAAATAATAAAAATTTTTGTTGTATGGTCAAACATTTGACCGAAAGCTTCATGGATAACTTGGAAACTAATTTTGGGTATTTCATATCATGCTCTAAGTATTTTTCTCACTTTAGGTGGTATTTTGTAATTTCTCAAAGTTTAAGGGCTAGTTTGCAAATAATGAAAAAAATTCTTTTTGGTCAAAGGTGTTTGATTGAACCTTCTTATGGATGTTCTTCATGATTTACATGCTGATTTTTACTGATTAATTGTATTTTGTGATGAGTTATTTTTTTTTACTTACGTCCCTAAGTATAAAATCGAGAAAGTTTAGGGACCCTTAAGGAAATTTGGCTTTTTTAGGATAAAAATGGTTATCTTTAGCCTGAAATCATCCACTTAGATTATTTTAAATATTTTTAGCATCCCATCGGTCCTCCAGTGAGGTACTAAAAATATAAAAACTGTTCGTATTCCTTTTGTTCTCCGTTAGGGTATGAAATGTAATTTTTGAAAGTTTAGAGATTTAATGGTATTTTTGCATGTTAGGTTATTTTAAAATTTAAACTTCTCATTTAGAGTGTTTTTGGGCCAAAAAAATAAATATATCTTTTTTAGCATTTTAAATCAATTAAGGACTAATATTTAATTTTAAGAAATTTAGGGACCCATTAGTAATTTTTATACTTTAGGTCATTTTTTGTAGTCTGAATTACCCATTTAGAGTAAGAATCATCATTATTTGTCATTTCAAGTCTATTAGGGGTACTAGGATAGTCTCATGTTGAAGGTATACCCTTGCGGCATTTTCATAATTTTTCTCTCCTAGATGCTTTTATGCCAAAGGTGAATGTTTAAGGTTCCTTTAGCCTTTTAAGGTCATTTTTGAGTCCACTAGGGGTAACGTGGTATTTTCATGTTGAAGGTATACTCAAGGGACATTTTCATAATTTTCCTTACCGAGTTCTTTAGTGTCGATGGTAAGCCCTAGGAATATTTTAATTTTCCTTAGAACCCAATCCAAGTAGTTACCAGGTGCCTTTGTGTCAATAGCAAGCCTCAGGAATATTTTAATTTTTCTTAGAACCAAATCTTTAGCAGTTACTGGGTGCCTTAGTGTCGATGGTAAGCCTTAGGGATATTTTAATTGTTCTTAAAACATAGTCTTAAGTAACCACCGAGTGTTTTTATGCCGAAGCTATACTTTAGGGATGGGCTTATTTTCCTTTTATCTTTTTAGTCCTTAGATTCGAATTAGTACTTTAGTGTCTAAACCGATTCATAGGTCTTTTGTTTTTGTTTTAAATATGTCTTTATAAAATAAAGGCAATGTCTCAGAGTTAGAGTGATGTGTGAAATTCCTCCCATCTATATATTATAAGGGTTTTATGGATCATTCTAATGACGAGATACCCTATTCAAAATGGAAATCGAGAATTTTATACAAATAAAAATCTTTCACATTCTGCCAAGTACTCCAGTAGGATGTGCAAGACATTTTGGATTTTGAGAACCTTTTTTATCTCCCTTTGGTTTTTCGTTGGGGTATAAAAAAGAATAATAAAAACTTTTGTGTCCTATTGGTTTTCCAGTGGGGCTGCATAAGACGTTTCGATTTTCAAAATGCAAAACCCAAATTTTCTCCTATGGAATAATAAAATCTTATTTTAACAATACAGGAATTGTACTTAAATACCACATATTAAAGCTAGATAAATATTAAAGTTCAAATTAACCTTGATAAGTAAGGCAACAATTTTGGGCATGAGAGGTTTGATTCAGCCTTGTAGCTACAACGGACTCCTAAAACCTTAAAAATGATCTTCGATACTCCTTAGACCATGAAATTTATCTTTATTGTTTTGTGACCCTTAAAGCATTAATTCCGACAGGTGACCAATCTCACCTAGCCAAAACAAATTGGTGGCGATTCCAAACAATGGTCATTTCATTAAGATCGGTGAATGATTCATCTTAACTACCAAGTCCCCAAAAATAAGGGAATATTAATCGATATGGCCCAAAAAAAAGAAGAATAAATAGTTTTTAAATAATGATACATCACCACTTATATAGTCATGGGCCATTTCAGTCGGGCTTAGTCAGGATTAGCATCTAGGCCACTTTACGATAGTAACTACCTACCTCAGTCCTCAAAAAGCAAGATGCTTACCAAAGCCCACCCAAGCTGGTGGTGACTACCTACCTTAGTCCTCATAAGGCAGGATGTTTAACTAAGCCCACATAACCTGGTGGCAACTACCTATCTCAAGTCCTTAAGGAGTAGGATGCTTCCCTGCCTCAAAGCTCACATAAGTTGGTGGCAACTACCTACCTCAATCCTCAAAGGGCAAGATGTTTAACTAATCCCACACAAGCTGGTGGCAACCTCAAGTCCTTAAAGAGTAGGATGCTTCCCTACCTCAAAGCCCATAATAATAGTCCTCAAAAGGTAGGATGGTTAACTAAGCCCACACAAGTTGGTGGTAACTACCTACCTCAAATCCTCAAAGAACAAGATATTTTCCTACTACAAAGCCTATAAAAGCTAGTGGCAACTATCTACTTTAGTCCTCAAAAAGCAGGACACTTACTCACCCCAAAGCTAACACAAGTTGATAGCACCTGTTTGGGGCATACAAATTCATCACCCCATCCGAACAAAAAGGTCTCTATTTGACTTTGCCCTATTCCTACTACTTAGCAACAACCAAAGACGAGTAGCTGTAGACACCTCATTTTGTCTAGCCCACTTTTGGCACCAAAGATTAATTGAAGGATGATAAAATTAAAAATTGAAATAAAAACTAGGAGATGATTGCCAAGTGCCGTGTCACCAAGCACTATTAGGTGACACGGCACTAGGTGAAATTTTTTTTTGGGAAGGTCTGAAATGCCTATGGGTCGTATTAATGGAAAATATAAAAATAAGGCATCAAAAGCAACTTTTCATTGTGTCACTGAAATCATTTAAATGAGTACACTGATCAATTTCCCACTATTTGTGACCAAGTTAAGGAAAATTAAGAAGCCATAGGTACGTGCAAGTTATATTGTTGTACAAGTATTGATACGAGGCTTTACATTGCCAAAAACTTGAATTTTCACATGTAGTATCGAAACAAAAGGGTTTGGTATTGATACTGAAGATGTGGTATCGATAGCTGGCATATTGTTATCGATGCAAACCTTGGTAATCGCTAAAGTTGTGATTTTTGGCAAAATGTATTGATACATAAGCATGAGTATCGATACAAATCCATAAGGAATTGATACAAGACTCTATGTCTCGAGATTGGAAATTTTTGTTGCTCTTAGTATCGATACACAGCTCATGTATCAGTACTCATGGGTAAAAAGTTTTTTGTGTATTCATACATGTTTTGTATCGATCACCAAGTCATTTTTGCCCAGTTCGAGCCATGTTTTAGCCTTTGAAAACCTGATTTAAACATGTTTTTACACCAAGGAAATATCATAAATCATTGCAAACCTCAACTATGGGCTCATTAATGATTCAAACAAATTTTCAAAGCCTAAAAAATCAATGATAAAGGTTACTTTTATAAGATATATGGGTGTAAGAGGGTATGACTGGCGTATCTTCGATTGCAGGCTATTACAGCCTTTCTGCCTCTTTAATCAGCATGGCAAAACCAATAAGAAAAGAGTCAGCTAAGCATGGTAGCTAGAGATGTCCCTTGGTGCAGAAAAGAAAAATAAAAAATGCCCTTACATTGTCTTCTAAAAGCAGTTGCTGAGCATTAAATAGAGGACTCTTCTAGCTATCTAAAAAAAATCCCAGCTATAAAAAAAAGCTTTCCAGCAATCTAAAAAAACACATCATCCGTCCCCATAAATCCTTCAGCAACTTCAGCTCCAAAAACTCATCAAAAACATTATTCCATTGCCTTTCACCCTCAACCAACCTCCATTGCCTTTCACCCTCAACTAACCTCCATTATCGTAGCTCCCTAAAACCACCACCTGAACACCTTTAAAAAGTCAACTTTTCACATACTTTCATCCTTAAAACACCCTACCAGCAATCATATTACTAGAAAGCTTTTTGCTTTCACCCTTTTCTTGATAAATAATAGTAAAAAGAGGAAGGAACTAAGCTTAAAGTTACTATTTTTAAAAAGGATAAAGGTTCAAGCTTTTTTTGGTATATTTTTTACCATGTTCCATACATTTTCTATTTGATCATCCATTTCATTTTACTGAGCCCTTCATGCTGCCATGACCATCCTAATGCTCTCATGCATCATTGTTGCCTTGGTTACGGTAGTTTAAGCATTTTGATAACCCTCTTGACACCTTAATGTTATGGGATATATAAATTCACCATACTTCATTTTCATCATTACATAGTCTCTGTTCAAATATCATTTGTCATGTTCCTTCCATATTCGCATATCCATTTCATATTTAAATAGGCATCTTAACATGTCTTAGGTATGTTTAAACATTTTCTTGTTTTTTAAGGAGTCTCATGAAATAAAAATGTTGTTTTGACAACTCTAGCATCCATTTGCTTGTTCAAACATGTTCATATCATCTTTATGCACCTTATTTGTCATCTTCTTGCATTTTTGTACCCAATTTCATGTCAAAATGTCATCTTTATATTTTTACATGTTTAACCTATGTTTATCTTTGTGTATGTTGCATTTTGTTCATGATATCTCCATCAAAATGCTTATTTGTTTCTTAAAACTCGATTTTTAGAAACATCCCCAAGTTAGGCTCATGCTGCCTCCAATAGATGAAAAGTAGCGTGGACATAATGCTTTCATCGAATTGGTCTCCCTATCTTGGGGGTAAATTAACATTTCAACTTTGGATTCATGGTGAAATAAGTTCATTTTTTAAGAAAAGAAATCCTTTTAGTATTAAACCTTGATCTTAGGTCTTATATTCCCATTAGGAACATGGTAAATGAGTTATTCCATTATCCCAAACTACTCTAGGATTACGGAATGAACTTGTGAAACCTATGTTACTTTTTTTCATAGACGTTTGAATGTCCTAGACTGAGTCTATTTTTGAAAAAACCAAAATATCAAATAATCCCCCTATTTTTGCTTTGGCTGCACTTAACTGAATTTGGAAAATCATTCTTGAACCATAAAATATTTCTTTTGAATTTTTTAATATTTTTCCCTTAAAAGGCATTAAATTACCTTTCTAACTATGTCTCATTTGCCCTCGAATCCTCTTGGATATGGAGTTATCATTTTTCAAACCTTTGTTGGTTAGAACCTCTAGAACCAACGTGCAACATTCTATTTGGGCCATTCCAACCTATCAAATAATTTTGATGAAAATTTTAAGTATTTTTCCTAAAAGTTTACAAAATTCCTTCTCTAGAAAGGTGTTGTTCATAATTTAAAAATCTTGGATGAGCCCAAGATGATTTTTCAAAGTTTGGCATGTCTTTTCCCCTATAGGTGCTGCAAGTGTCAATATAGACTTAACTTCAAAAATTAATTTCACTTAGAAAGTGACTGTCTAAAATTTTTGAAATATTTTTACATTAAACCTTATCGAGTTATCTCTTTAAAGATACGTTATTCATTGCCTAAAGCCTTCGAACAAGCCTGCAATAAATTCGAGAAAGGAGGTGACATAATGTTGTCTCTTATTTTTATCTTAGTTTTCGAATCTCCTTTTACCAAGACATTTGAATGTCTTCAAATGCATCCAGTTGGTTCCCTCATGACATCAGCGCCTTTTAACTCAGATCAAGATTAAAATAAAAAAATAGGATTTCATATTGAAATTTTCACTAATAGAGATACTCCAACCCCACTATTCTGAGGGGATACTTTAATCCCATTTTTTTTTAAAAAAAAAATTTCTTTATTCCTAAATATTTTCCTAACTCTATCTTTTGGGGATACTGTAATCCTACCTTTCTAAAGGGATACTCCAACCCCATTTTACCTTAAAAACACCCAAAATTTTCTCTCTTTCAGATGCCTTAGACTATTTTGATAAAAAACGATTTTCGTTCTTCAAACAACCATCGAAACCAAACTGGTCTTGATTATTCTTCAATAATCGATAGCAATTGTGAGATACATTTTCATCACCCCTCTTTTTTACATTTTTTTTGTTTGCGACTGCTTGATATCATTAAATTTCATTTTTTGCCTCACTAACTTATTTCCTTTTATAATAATTATCATGCATCCATATTTAAAATTCATTTTTTTCTATTAAAATTTACAAGGTGATGTTTCGTGTTGGTATTTCTCCAGTACCTAATTCAAAATATTAAAATTTTCAAAACTTAATCCAGACCTCATATTCATAAAAACTCCTTATGTTTTTCACGTCTCTGAGGTGCATAGATAAGCTAATTTAAAAAAAAAAAGAAAGAAAAAAAAACAATCTAATCTATTTTTACAAAACTTCATGCATTAAAAGGAATAATATCTAAATAAAGGCTAAATGGAACTAATTTAATCGAGACCAAAGTGAAATAAAGTTAGTAGGTATCAATTTTGGGCATCGTAAGGATGTTAATCCATCCTAGCGCTTAACCAACTCTTGAACCCAAGCAACAAATCTCTAGACTTTGTAGACATTGAAACCACTATTTCAAGTTTAATAACTTGGAGTATTGTTTTCAGTAGGCATCTAATCCTGCCTAGCTAGAAATAATCGGTGGTGACTCCAAGTTTATGGCCATCTCGTGGTGGCTATCCGAGACTAGTTGGATGAGTGACTCACCTGATGGTCTCTCTCCCCTTTATATTGTTACACCTAACCCAAATCCTGATCAAGGGATAACTTAAAGGCTTGACCATGACTAACCACCATTTGTTTTTAAGTTGAGCATGCTATGCCCTTTAGATCATCTAAAGTTTTAAAGGCAGGGTACATGGTGACAAAACTAATCAAAATCCTTTTCAGTCTTTTAATATAATTGAAAAGCCAAATTGCCATCTTTTAACCATAGATCATCAGTCTTTGAGAAACTTGAACATCATGCTAACTAAAGAGTTTTCATCAAATGAACTTTCTAAATAAAAAAAGACAAAAGCTTTAATAATCATAAGTCAAAGCTAAAATTAGAATGCCTCTTAATTTAAAGAGAGAAATCATAAAAAAAGAGCCAAATTCAAAAAAAAAAAACCATCCATAGTTCTGACCTCTATATCTTTCAAGGATGCAATGATGTCAACTGCCCAATCATCACTTACATGCATCCTTCTCCTAGGCTCTTCACCATCATTCATCAAGATACACTTCACTTTAAGCATAGTTGCATTATCCTCAACTATAACATTTGCATAATGGCTAGTCTTAGTGTTTGCTTTCACAAGTATCTATACCCTTATGCATTTGCAATTATATGCATCTTTACCTATAGATCCATAATCACAAGCATTCATATTTAATCATGTACATCCATATTAACCAACTTTTTCACATATGTGTACCTATGCTCATGAACTTTATTACACACATGCATTCTTATTCATGAGCATTTGCATTCATGTGCGTTCTCCTTAATATCCATTAAGATTCCCTAACATCTGCAATCATGTGCATTCTTATTTATTTATAAGAGCACTTATGTGCATTCTTGTTCTCTGTATTTGCACTCATGTGCATTTAATTTGATGTATTTGCACTCATGAGCATTCTTCTTTATATCCATTTAAATTCTCAAGCATTTATACTCACGTCCATTCTCACTTACCTACAACCATATTCATGTGCATTCTCATTCACGAACATTAGCACTCATATACATTCTCACCTATAAGCACGTTCATGTGCATTCTTATTCTCAGCATTGGCACTCATGTGCCTTCCTATTCATATCTAGTAGTAATTAGGGGCACCTATGTTTGCAAATATTTTTGTTCATGTGCATTTCTATTCTTGCAGCTTCACAATTATGAACATCTGCACCATGTCACTTTACATGCATGTACATCATTTCATGCACATGAGGTCTCAACTAAAACATAGGCATCATTACCAATTTACCCACAACACAGCATAATATCGTATTTGTGCTATGGCATGACATCATAGCATACATTACTATTCCTTTCTTGAAAACATGATAAAAAATTTCCTTTTATAAACCTTAGCCAAAAGGTAGAACCAAATCAATAATCCTTGACCTTTTGACAGACCACATTCTTATCAATTAGTTTAAACTATCGGGTGCTCCCTTTTAGTCAAGTCAAGAACCAGCTTGCCAAAACTATTAGCCTACCTTGACAAATGAACCCTTATACGAGTTGATCAAACTTTGAACTTTCCTATGCGTCACAAGCCCCCTCAACCTTCAAAAATGATATCAACCACTAGAAAAAAATTTGAACATTGAGAGTCAAGTTGGCAAACCTTAAAACATAAAACACCCAATGAAATTCAATGAAGAAAGACGATCAAAACTCCAAAGCTAAATTGGATTAGGCTTATAAATAAACACCTTTGTATCACTTAAACAAGCATTTACATCTTCAGCATACAATTAACATCTTTCAGGTATAAACTCCTATTCATAAAAGTTACACAAGTAAAAAAAAAACTTCAGTACATATTTGCTTTCAAAAAGCCTTAAAAAGCTCTAAGTAACATATATAAACTCATATCTTTTAGTCTGCAAAAAGTTGGATGCCCTTTTTTTAGTCCACAAAGAGTTGGACATTTTTTCCTTTTAGTCTACAAAGAGTTGGATGCTTCTACTTTTAGTCCACAAAGAGTTAGATGCTTTTTCATTTTAGTCCATAAAGAGCTGGTCGCTTTTCACTTTTAGTCCACAAAGAACTGAACACTTTTTCATTTTAATCTATAATAAGCTAGATGCTTTTTCCTTTTAGTCCATAAAAAGCTGGATGCTTTCTACTTTGAGTCTATAAAATGTTGGACTCTTTTTCTTTTTAGTCCATAAAAGATTGGATTCCTTCTTTCTTTTAATCCACAAAGAGCTAGATGTTTTTCTCTTTTAGTCCGTAAAAAGCTAGACATTTTTTTTGGTTTTAGTCCACAAAGAGCTACATAGTAATTCTCTTTTAGTTCATAAAAAATAAGATGCTTTTTCCTTTTAGTCCACAAAGAGCTAAAGCTTTTTCCTTTTAGTCCATAAAGAGCTAGACGTTTTTTCTTTTAGTCCACAAAGAGCTAGATGCCTTTTTTTATTTCATAAAAAGTTGGACCTTTTCTTCCTTTAATCTATAATTTTTTTCTTTTAGTCTATAAAGAGTTGGACACCCTTCTTTCTTTTAGTCCATAAAGAGTTGGATGCCTATTTACCTTAGTCCACAAAGAGTTAGATGCCTACCTACCTCAATCTATAAAGAGCTAGACACTTTTTCCTTTTAGTCCATAAAGAGCTACACACTGTTCTTTTTAGTTCATAAATAGTTGAATACCTTCTTTCTTTTAGTCCACAAAAACCTGGATATTTTCTTCTTTTTAGTCCACAAAGAGCTAGATTTTTTCCTTTTTAGTCTATAAAGAGCTAAAGCTTTTATCTTTTAGTCCATAAAAAGTTAGATGCTTTTTTTTTAGTCTAGAAAAAGCAGGATGCTTTCTTTCTTTTATTTCATAAAGAGCTAGACATTTTCTTCCTTTTAGTCTAAAAAGAGATGGATTCTTTTTTCCTTTTAGTCCATAAAAGTTAGAATTTTTTTTCTTTTAGTTCATAACGAGTTGGAAGCCTTTTTTTCTTTTAGTCCACCAAAGACCTAGATGCCTACCTACCTCAGTCCACAACGAGCTAGATGGATACCTACGTCAGCCCTCAAAGAGTTGGATGCCTATCTACCTTAGTCCACAAAGAGCTGGACGCTTACTCACCTTAGTCCATAAAGAGCTGGATGCTTTCTACTTTTAGTCCACAAAGAGTTGGATACTTTTTTAGTCCACAAGAAGTAGGATTCTTTTTAGTCCACAAAGAGTTGGATACTTTTTTTTTTAGTCCACAAAAAGCAAGACACTTTTCTCCATTCCGTCCATAAACAGCTGGATGCTTTTTTTCCCCTCAGTCCATAAAAAGCTGGATGCCTACCTACATCAGTCAATAAAGGGCTAGATGCCTACCTATCTTAGTCTATAAAGAGCTGGATGCCTATCTACCTCAGTCCATAAAAAGCTGGATACTTATCAAGTTAGTCCACAAAGAGCTCAACATTTTTTCCGTTTTCTTTTAGTCCATAAAGAGCTAGAAACCTATCAAGTCAAGGCCCACACTAGTTGGCACCTGTTTAGGGGTCAAACCCAGGAAACTATAAACCTAGTAAGAAGGTCAAGCCCTACGAAACTTATTGAAATTTTTTATCAAGATTATTGCCAACATACTTCACGTATCTCAGTGTTGTATTAACCAAATCTCCATTTTTCTATGGGCACTCATAAAGTAGTGTTATATCCCCGACAAAATAATGTCTATTTGGCTTTGCCCTATTCCTGATACTTAGTAATGCCAATGTGGGGTAGCTGTAGACTCCTTATTTTTTCTAAGCGAACATTCATAACATCAAAAGCCATTATCCAAGGCACCATTAAGATCATTCATACAAGCTCGTGTCTAATCCCCATCATTCTTATCTAAGGTTAGGTCATAAATTATTTAATTTAAGACCAAGCTGATGAAAAATACACATTAGATAAAATAGAGCCCGCATGCATATTTAGTTAGTTTATTTAGGCTTATTTCATTTAATTATATAGGTCATAAATTATTTAATTTAAGGCCAGGCATTGTAAAAATATATATTGGATGAAACAGAGCCCACATGCATATTTAATTAATTTATTTAAGCTTATTTTATTTAATTATATTGGATCATAAATTATTTAATTTAAAACCAAGTTTTAGAAAAAAATACATACATTAGATAAAATAGAGCCCACGTGCACATTTAATTATTTTATTTGGGCTTATTTTATTTAATTGTATTAGGTCATCTTTTAAAATATTTTAAATTCTTGATAGGGCTTATTAAAATTATTTTGATTTAATACATCCATTATTTGAATTAATTTTAGGCCTATTGGGTTGGATTAATGATATTTTTAAGGACCCAATTAGCATGATGGTGGGATATTTCATGGCAAAATGGGATAATTCAAGGTGTATTTTGGAACTTTTATGGTTAGTTGGTACTTAAGTATTAGTACTCGGACCAATTAAAAATTAAAGCACATTCTAGTACACCATGACTTATCATTTTTGTGAGACAATATACAAAATTAACTTCTCATCATAGGATTTTTTAGCTTTAGCCTACCACCCTTTATAAGCAATATTTATTGCTTTTCATCGGATGCTTTATGAAGGCCACCTAGAAAATTCATTTTTCATTCTCGTCACCAAAGACATCCAAAATTCTTTCACGTTCACATCCTGCATTCTCACCACCCATACATGAGAAAGACCAAAAAAATCAATCATTCAAACTGCCAAGACAAAAAAGTAGGAATTTTTTTCTTGGCTAGGGAAAACCCCATACCAAATGGTTTCAACTGCCATTTTTTATTCCATTCCCATGAGTCAAGGTTTATGAAAGAAAAGAAATAAAAAAAGGTCAAGGCAACTCGACAGTGTGAAATGAAAAATAAGAGCTAGATGGGCCATGGATTTAAGGAGGAAGGAAAAAAAGTACAACTCAAACAAATTTAGATTTTATTTTTAAAGTATCATATCGGTGGCCTTTGTTCCTTTGGTTTTAGGATGCTGACATGACCTTTAGATGAGATAGCATGATTTTCATTGTTATACATCTTCTTAATCATATATTAACATACAAGTTTGATGTCCTGTTGGCATATTTAATGATATATTATATGTTCATCTTGACCTCTATTTTTAAACATATCTTGAAGATACATTTCTCTGAGCATTTTTAGTTTAAGATCTATTTGATAAAATGTTGATATGGGTTGCTATACCATGCATTTAACATGATTCATGATATATCATGTTCATCCTACATGTTGTGATGTTATCCATTCATTTTTTTTTTTGGATTTTGATAATGATATACTTGCTAAAATGCCATTTTAATTTTAATTTTGTCATGCCTTGATGATGATGATGCCATGTTTAGACATTTTAGCTCATAATACAATTCATATAATATTTGATTGATGTGGGCTAAAATTTGATTTTGTAAAACAACCCCAAGTTAAATCTATACTAACCTCAATTAACGAGGATTAGCATGGATTTAATGTTTTAATATATTGGTTCTCCAATTTTAGGGATATATTAAGTACAAATATTTGGGATCATGGTCTCATTAGGCCAAATAAATTCTATTTTTAATCAAAATAAAGAATGTTTTCAATTGTTTAATTCAAGCTTTGTTTTGAGCCTATCATCAACATTGGTATGGATAGCGGATGATTTGGTGGCCTATTCTACCTGAGCTGGATTTGTCTGTTACTCCACTTCCATGGACTACAGTGACTTGACATTTTTATGTCCAACACCTAGCCATTGACCATAAAAGCTATAACTTAAAGAAACCTCTATTTCAACACTGGCAGCATAGTGGCCTCTATTAGAAAAAAGTTATTTGTTAACTCCAAACAATTTTTTTGGAATTTTCTAGCATTTTTCCTAGAAAATGTTACCAATTACCTTGTTTGCCATCGGATCATTCTAGATATAAGAGTTATGATTTTTTGAATCCACGCTCTTTAAAACCCTTGCAGTCAGTGATTCATATTTTGTTTAGGTGATTTTGGCCCATCAAATGATTTTTTTTGGTTTTTAACCCTTGGAATCTTTGAAAAGGTATCGTTTGCAAATTAACAATCCTAAACACGTTTAGAACAATTTGTCAAGGTTGATTGCTCCCTTTACCTAGCACTTGCTATCAATGCTGATTCAGACTCGGTATCAAAACTTTATTCCACCTAAAAGGTAATTTTTTAGGATTTCTAGAACATTTTAACATTAATCCTTATTGAACTACTTCTCCAAGGGTAACATTTGCCACTACAAAATCATCGGACCAAACCGAAATAGATTTAGGAAGATGGATAGCGTAATGTTATCCTCTATTTTAGCTAAACTTAGGAAAATTACTTGGATTTTCCCAAATAACTTTTCCAGCCATTTGAATAACTCAAAATATATTCAAAGATTTGCACCATGGAGTCCTGACTCACAACATAAATCCTTTTAGGCTCGAATCCAAACTCAAAATTGTTTTCAAAATTAATTTCCAATCCCTATTTAAAATATTTTCCATCTTAAAATTTATTTTCTTCAAAAATACAAAAATCTTGATTTTCAAAAATCACTCAAATTCTTTATTTTTGAGGGGATACCTTAACCTTGCTTTCCAAGGGGATCTTACAAACTTGATTTCTTCAAAGGGATATTTTAATCCATTTTTCAAAATACATAAAAATATCTAAGTTTTTTTTTCCTTTAAGCATCATTGAAGCTTTTATGAACCTTTTTATGCCTAAAATGGCCTTTGAATCCAAACATGTCTCAAAATTGTTAATTCAATTATTCCTCAATAACTGAGGTCAATTACAAGATACATCTTGATTGTCTCTCTTTTTGGTTTCCATGTGTGTATCTTTAATACAATTTCTATTATATTCTTCAATTTGCTACTAATCCATTTCTCTTCTTGATGTTGAATTGCATTCATGATTTTAAAAACTCAAATTTCATTAAATCTGAGGCAATGTTCTATTTTAGTATCTCTCTAGTGGTTGACGTAGAGCATCCTCTTCTAAATCAATCCAGACCTCATTTTATTAAATGTTTTATGTTTCTTCTTGCTTCTAGGTTGCATAGAGAGGTATCAATTAAACTTTGATAAAAAATCAGATCTAAATATTTAAAAATTTGTAATCATAAGAAGAGGATAACACATAAACAATGATCACATGAAAAACTATGGAAAACTTAGACTTTGATAATTTATGGCTAGATGGCACTAATTTTGGGCATCATAGGAATGCTAATCCTTCCCCATGCGTACTTGACTCCCGAACCCTTAAAGATTAGCTCTGGTATATGTTGTTCATAAAATCAATGTTTTAAATTTTGTAACTTAGAATCACTAGTTTTAATAGGTATAAAATCATACCTAGCTTAAAATGGCCAGTGGTAACTCTGAGTCATGGCCATCAAAAATCGGTTGGACAAGCGATTCATCTAATAGTCCTCCATTCAACTTTCACCTTATCACATATAATTTAAATCATGATCGGGGATGATCTAAAGATGAGTCCCACTTTCTTTTTATTGTTTTTAACTCATAACATGCCACATGTAATGCAAAGGCAGCACATCACTACAACTAGCCATGTCTTAGTTGGTTCTTGGTTTCTGTAATTTAGTTCATTATTTAACTACAATCCCTTTTTCATCTTTATCTACTAATCTTTTAAGCTTCATGAGTTTTGTCTTTTGTCTGTCATAAATTGCCTTGTTTCTGAACAAGTATCAATCAGTTAAGTATGGTAATAAGGGGTAAACAAAAGGTTTGATTATTTCTTAGACATGAATTATGCACTTGCATTTGCATTAGATTCTCGCCAAACTCCATGATGGCATTAGTGCCCCAAATATTAGGAAAAAGTGAGATATCAGACTTTATTGGTAACCCTCTGTATACGTATAGCAAGAACATCGAAGGTGTAAATTACTTACGTCTCTCATGAGTAGCCCTTTATATTTGCATAGAAAATTACATTTTTTGGATAGAACATGTTCCATCGAGCCTATGATGGGCCTAGGATTGGGGTGCCTTGGCTATCCTTACCAGACGAAAGAGTAATTTAAATACCAATTAAGATGTTAACTCAAACCATACATAATGAACCTTAAAGCTAAGCCATGTTAAACCATATCAGAATGCTGCTAGAATGGTATAGTAAATAAAACCACTTGGGGAAACACTTTTTATCGTTATGTCCTATACCCTAGTTATGTAGGTGATTGTGAACGAATATTATCACCCATATTTGTCATTTCAGTGTCAAGACACGTCTTTATGCTCTCTAATTAATAGTTAACCTTTGCCAATAAGTGAGTGACAGTAAATGAATGTTGTCACTCATAAGGCAACCATGTCACCCTAAAAAAAGTCATATCCAACTTAAACAAACCTTTATGTTGTTCGAGTAGTGGCTTAATGTGTATCTATCTTAGGTGGTGATGAATAAACATCATTACCTATTAATAGGTATTGCACTATCACGATAAAGGCATGCCTTCACTTGAATAAGCCATTATGTTTATCCGACCAATGGCTTAAAGCATGTCAAATACTAGGTGATGGCGTACAAACGCTATTGTTTATGTCGTCAACCCATCCTGTGAGCTACCATACCATCTTAATAAATGTGATATTTTTACCTAGATACATCATCATTCTATCCATGTACAGTTGGCTTTTCATATTATTTGTAACTGTTATGTCTACCTTTACGCATCATAACATTTATAGCCATGGTAATTTTTTTGATTTATTTTTGTTTCCATTCTTTTATTTATTATACTTGTCTACTATTGTTGTGTTGTCACTAACCCATTGTTCCTTTGATGTTGCATGCATCATTTCATCATAGTCATCATTACGGGATAATTGGATAAAGGTTCAATGTTTAGCAAGGGATGTCTATAACAGGGCAACAATCCTCTTTCACTCTTTGGGCTTTCAAAAAAGTCACAACATGGTTAGAGCATTGTCAACATGAAGATAAGGATATACTCAAGATTTTTATATCTTGATCGCACATGAAAAGGTTAAAATGGGATACTATCAAAATAACTAGCATGATCTAAAGCACGTGTGGGCCCATTGAAGCAACAATAAAATAGAGTCATTCACGAAAAAGTATGGAGACATATCCCTATTGCTTCAAGTTTTAGTTGATCTTGGTCTTTTGTAAGCAATTTCATAGTTTTGTAATCTGACATACCATTGTTTCACCTTTAATCAAAAAGATTTGGTCCCTATCGTCTATGAGTATACCATATTGCTTAACATTTTTGTGGTAAAATTTGATAGGATTTACTTTAAAGCACTAAAACATCTACTAGTTAAAAGAAGGCTAGCACATATTTTTAGTGTTTTGGAGCCATGGGCCACTGATCTATCAAAACAAAAGGTTATGATTCCCTGGCCTTGGCAAAGGTAAGGGTGCTTTTAGCTTTTGATATAGGAAGCAAGCAACCTATTTTAGTCATAATAGCTTTTGCCCTGGGCTATTTAGATAGTTCACTTTGCTTTGGGTTAGGCCAACTTTGAGTTTATTTTATTATTATTTATTTATTATTTAAATATATAAATGTAATTAAATATATGTAATAGTATTAATAATATAAT
>JAQSVH010194590.1:1187-12150 GCA_029448705.1 Adansonia digitata | reverse complement strand
TAGAAATCAGAATTAATGTGCTATGGGAGCATTGGAAAAGGTTCGACAGCTTGCTTTTCAGGTTAATTAGGCTGATCTGAACCTGCTCTAGAATTAAACTAATTCCATTTGCAAGAAATCAAGAAGAAAATATAATAACTACAGCAAAAAGAAGACAAAGAGAGAATAGGAGATCAAGGCCAGAAAGTGTAGGCAACCTTGTTACCCACAAGTGTGTGAACTCCTAATAGTGTATCATATATCTAAAAGTGTTTTGACAAATATCTAATTTATTCTTAACATACAAACTACTATTGAAAAAAATTAAAAAAAATATTATCGATAATGAGAAATTGAGACTCCATTAGTAGTTCTTCGCTACTTTGCTATTTGTTTTTTATATTTTTCAAAAGTTGTTAAAAAGCAAAAGCACACCATACCATAAAATGAACAAATAACAGAAAACAACACAAATTGTACCATAACTACTCCATATAAAAGTAAAATCACACAACTACTCCATATAAAAGTAAAATCCCACATTTTGATGATCATAAAAGTTAAAATTCTAAGCAAAATATTATTTGTTTTTGCACCCAAAAGCTTTCTTTTTTTTTTTTTGGCTTCTCTCGCCAGGAAGCAAAATGAATTAGCAATAAAAACAAGCGTCTGCATTAGACGTTAAAAAAATTCTAATCATCTTGCATCTTCTTCAAAGATATTGCAGCTACCTCACAGTTCACCTGTTAACCACAGTAAATAAATGACATAAAGACGGTGAACTCACTCGTGTATACGGTTCTGAATTTCCTCTTCTCCCTCCAATTTCTCATGCCAAGGGATACGTTCATTAGCACTTTTCCATAAGTCTTCTTGCTCAAAAGCCATTAACCTAAGCTGACCTTGACTCTGCTACAAGAAAATATGTATTGTCGGAAAAAGTTTAAAAATCAGAAGATACGAGATATACAAGGCCAACCTAAATGGCAGTCTCAACCTCTAAACTACTTGAACATAGAACAGTTAGAACCGCTAAAGACTTACCAATGCATCCCTGCACCCACTTTCCTGTGTTGATTTCCCTTTTGACGTAATTCTACTAAGTAGAGCTGTGTCATCAAGATCCGAATTTGGCGCAGAAAATGGTGCTTTATGTGGAGACTTATTTACTAATTTATTCATCAAGTGGTTCATAGCACGAGGCAACTGCAACCAGAAAAGTGCTTCTGAGACCTCACCAAATGTAGCGGCCGCAAAGGCAAACCTGGCTGCACAACCCTTATTGACGATGGTAGCATACAATCTAGCCCTTTCCTCATCTAGTATGCAGCCTTGAGCAATAAACCAAAGGAAAAGGATAAGAAAAACTAATCAAACGTTCAATAAAAGAATTAGGTACACTTTGAATAGGTTACGAAGCCTACCTTCCTTCCGGTAAGGTTCTAATACTTTCAGGAGCAATTCTGGAACTACGGAATCACCGACAGGTGGTAATTCAATCATGTAACTGCGAAGATCCCCATAGGCTGAAGTAGTTCTTGGAATGGAATGGGGCCTCTTATCTATTGTTGTACCTAAAGTATTAAACCAAGAGGGTTTCACACCCAATTGTAAGATCATTCGGAGTGCCTGTAATAAAAGAAATGTCATGAAAATAGAGGATCAGTCGTAAGTAATTCTCTGAATGCTTATTTAACCTGTGAGACAATAAATAGATAAAATTTAGCTTCACGGTTAGCAGAACAAGATCAGTACGCTTTTCCAATAGCCCATCCCTCAACCTGTTCTGGATTGTGGAAGCAACACCAACGTGCAATTATGGCTTCTTCTTTTTTTTTTTTTTTTTTAATTTAATATTTAAGGTAAAATTTTTCCCTGGGTCCATCCATCTAAATTTAAAGAAACGTGCAATGATGTTCACTCCAATTTCTAACGGCTTAATCTTCCTGCTCTTCAAATTTTCTGCAATCAAGGTAACTACAAATGCAGTTCCTAGTTAGCCAGGGTGCTAGCTTGGCATTTTGTTGAAGTAGCGTCAAAATCATGTCAAATGGGGCCTGTTAGAAATCAGAGAACTAAGACAAATTGCACGTTTCATCAATGGGTACAGACTGGCGGAGCATTTTTACCAATATTCAAAAGGCAAGTAGTGTTTTAACGTTTTACAAGTCTCTTCTAAATTACAAATGATGCAACATACCGTTAAGAACTCTTCTCTAATTAGAAGCTTGTAAATGTAAAAAAGAAACTAGTAATATCAATTGCTAAACGAAAAGGCAAAATAATTCTTACCAGGGCATGAGGTGTAGGAAGTAAGATGGGACAACATAAAGGCATCGGCCGAAATCTCTCTTTTATATTTCGCGGTTGTGGCCCAGGGAGCATTTTTTTGTCATTTCTGCATGAACACGACTGAGGTTACTAAACTACAAAGTAAATCAACTTCACGCGCATCATATCTTAATAGTATAGCATCATTCATATCATCCCAAAACTAATCCACTGATTGTTTCATTACTACCTAATCTGTCCCTGTCTCTTTGCTAGCCACTCCAAACCTATCACACCTTTTTCTATAAAGCAACCAAAAAGTCCCATCTACAGCTCCAACCAAATTTTAGCAAACAAATTTGCGTAAACTAATTTATAGTAACAAATATAGGGGCCCTTTTTGCACCCGATCATTTAGATCTAACTACAATGGCGAAAAGTTTGATAACTGTGAATAAATTGTGGACACATACATGTAAACCTCGAAAAGACGGAAGCTACTATCAGCTCCTGCAATACACAAAACCAGTGGATCATTCTTGTCAGTCCACAAAGGCAACCAATCCAATTCCAATACAAGGGTTCCAGGAAATTGAGGTTGTAAAACAGAATTGGCCAACGGTTCCGGTGAATCCTGCAAATACCAAATGTTAAACATTAAAAGATAAGATGTAGAAATACCCTTCGAAAGGTCAGCTGTGTTCCAAAGCACCATTTAGGTTGAAAAAGTCAACTTCTATAATTTTACATAATATGTACCATGCAAGGTCCCAATCAGAAAGATATCTAGCAACAAAAACCACAAAATGAGGCTTTCAACCCTCTAGTGCATAATTTTAAATATAAAGAATTTAGAAAAGCTGCAAAGCTTAGTGAGCGGGCAAGGTCCCACTCAGCAAGATGCTTAGCAACAAAAACAAAAAATAAGGCTTCCAACCCTTTAGTGTATAATTTTAAATATAAATTCAAAAAGGATGCAAAGCTTAATGAGCACCGAGCAGGCACAAAAAGATACTTTTTTAATACTTCTTCCAAATTTATGAAGGCGGAGGCCAAATAAAGTTTACAAATAAAACATACAAATATAGAAAATAAAAGAGGGTAGACACTTCTTGGTTCTTACAGGAAATCAGAATCCAATTTCTTGTTGATTAAGACAACACACCAGCAACCATAAAACACATAATATGTATCAACTATTACATATTGCAAGATAATTGCAGAAGATAGATCAATGGAAGGGAAGAAGATTTGATAAATGCTTTTTCACACTTACGAGATCAAACAAAGAAAATGTATTGTCATAAAACAGCACGGCAATACGCCCTCGGCTAAGATCTCCAGCAACAACTGGTGAGAATTTGATTCTTCGGATTCCTTCTCTATGAGTGTTAAATGAGGAAGAATGGCCAGTAGTGACATCCCACCACCTGATGTAACCTGATCTGTCCCCCATAACCTGAGAAATTAATGATGGCAGTGACTACAGAAATCTTCGGAAAAAGGAAAAAAAAAAAATATATAAACTAGCAATTAGATGGGATAATTTAAAATACAATACATACAACATGAGGCAAGCGGTATGCCATGGCTGTAATTAATCCATCAGATGAAACAAATGAAGAAGAAGGCCATTTTGGTCTGAAGACAAACAAAGGATCCATATTAGTGCAAGGAAAAAAGGGAGAGGAAATGTGACTATATTTATAGAAACATCTAAATCAGCAAAAAATCATAATTTTTTTTTTTTTTCAAAACTTAGATATATTCTGCAGAAAGCTAAGAAAAATAGAACAAAAACTTAAGGGGAAAAAAAATATCTATTGCACAAGTTGCAAACTGACTAAAACATGGTGCCCCCCCTCTCCCGCCTTTTTCTTCTTAAGCACATTCAAACAGATTCATTGAAAGGTAATCATTTTCACTCAACATGATATTAGTATTTGCTCCCATGTTATGGACCTCAGGAAAAATCACACATGACAGGTAACTTATCAACATGTTTGTGTTCCAAGACAACATCTTTAAGAACCTGACTTGCCATTGCAACGGTGGCAACAAGGACGCATGCGTTTGAGTATGTTAGAGTGCAATATCACCAGGCATGCACAGACAAATTTGTCCAAGCTCCAACACAGCTATGGATTTTGGTCCGATTACAAAAATATTATCATTTGACAACTTAAGTTAGCTCAAACAAATATCAACGCCCACGGTACCAAACACATTAAAACTGAATGCTAAATCCTCAAGCCAGCCACTGGGACTTAAATTTATGGAGTACAGATGTAAAACAAACAGCATTATGAATGGCTAAGATATAAACTGAATAGAGAACGAAATACATCCTTATAATAGCATGTGGATGCAGCCAGATTCCATAACCCAGAGCATGAAGGTAAGTTATACCTAAAGTCTCGGATCCTCCGGCCATGAACCTCAAAGACTCCGAGTGCACCATTAACTAATGCAAAAGCAAAACTCTCAGAAGTGTCATCTTGCAAGCCATCTGAGCTTCCTGCCTCTGCATATAGAAGTTAAACTTATAATTAGTTAATCCCTCAGGTTAGACAGAGGTCCAAATAATAAGTAATGGCAAGTTAAGAATCCCACTGGAATCTGAGGAAGATGCCATTGTGGATGACGCTGCCTCTTCTGATGCCACAGCGGCATTACCTCTAGGGGATAATGAACATTGCCTAGAGAGACCATTTTGAACCGGTCGAGGAACTGTTGGAAGAGTCCATTCCAGTACCGTGAATGGAAGAGCTAACGATCTAAGCTACATGGAAGTATAGAGCATAACGATTATCTAAATTAAAAATTAGACGCTGCGAACCAAGAAGAAATTTGGCATAGAGGTGATGTTAACTTATACAGGTTTGAAAAGGGTATATAGTGAAATGAACAAACTCACTGGCTAGCAACCACAAAATAGAAAATTAATTTTCAGAAATGTTAGAAACCTTAAGCATCAATCAAACTTACCATAATTGGATTTTTTGTCATCGCCCAAACCTCAACGGGTGCATCACGAAATAAAATAAGAAGATACCTGAAAAGGTTAAAAATGACAGGATATCACCGTGTATTCCTGAAGTCAAAGAAAAGCAGGTTACCAAAAAAAAAATGGATGCAGAATTTGAAAAACAACAGCACCACTAGTCATTTGTATGGGTCTAAAGTCCGAACGTATAAAACATTATAATTATCACATTATTGTCAACCTAAAAAATTCTCAAACCTGTTTTGAGAAAAGCTGTCATACTTAGATTGTTTCATAAACCGTTAAATCAGCTAATTCATTCCCTAAAAAGTTTCAAAATTTGTCTTCGGTAAATATTTTCTATTTTTCATAAAAGCTTCTTCTTCCTTTTTTTCTTTTATGGTAGGGGATATTTTACATGAATTCAATTTGCTGTTGGAACCATGAAAAAAAATTGCATTTTCCAATAACCAGGATTATTTAATATATCAATTCGAGAAATGAGTGATTCACCAATTAGCAGGGAGAGATGCTCCATCATCTGTAGACAAGAATATATATATATATATATATATATAACCTAGTATCTGAGATCCCTTAGCTACCACTAAGGCTAAACCACTCCCCCAAACGAAGGGACTCCATTCTCTATCATCAAAGTTCAATGCTATGAAGTATATGCTAAAAGTTTATTCTTTGCCAACAGACTTTTGCACAACGGCAGTTTCATTTGCTTTCCACATCTTACTGAAATCCCCAACTTTACCATTTCATTACAAGACCCAAGTTCTGATCACAAATGAGAGAAAATTTATAGGTCTGTAGTATCAAACCTAAATACATTTACACCATAGCAGTTAATGTTGGCTGCGTTGACTCTTTCTAAGATAATTGCTAAATTTTAGATGGACATCCAACCTAAAAACAATTGACAATAAGTGGAGAGGCCCTTGATTTAGTTATGTTCTTAGGTTACCTCCAATTTAACAGATGTGGGATTTTAACTTTATCTCCACTTCAATACTCCCCTTCACATGTAAAGACAATGGACCTATAACATGGCATGAACTACGTGTGTGGGCATAATGAATCTAACATGTGGCATGAACATCACGTTGTAGGCATAACAGACCTACTATGGAGGGGACAACGAACGGAGGCAATTCTTGCTTTCATACCATGTTAAATTTTAGAATGGACATCCAAGTTAAAGTCAATTGGCACTGGGTGAAGAGGCCTTGTTATATTTATGTGTTGAAGTTACCCCAATTTATCTCTACTTCAATATTCATGATGAATATTAAAAAACAATCATACTCAAATTGCAATGCATAATAGAAACATGAAATATGGGGAGTTCATTATCCATGTTATAGCCTCCTTTGTTTCCTATTTTTTGTTTGCATATGAAGTTAACAATGACACACTTCTTATACATCATGCGCTTTTTATAGATGTGGAGACAAATGGAAAGGTGTCATATTGAAGGGGCAATTAAAAAAGGGTGCTACTAAATTGATGCATTCAGTGATCAATATGAGAATTCAGGAGTAGAGAAAACCTTCCAGATGAAGATGCCCTTAAAGCTCTTATAGGTGCACGTTCTGGTTTTTGTAAGGCCCGAAAAGTTCTATTAAGCCCACTTCTAAGACAAGTCACAACAAGTTTGTTAATGTAGCCTCCAATTTTCTCACTCACCTGAGTCCATAAAAGTACTACTAATTATTAAAGCAATGGTGTTGAAGAAAAGGAAAGCTTGGCCTAGGGAGTAGTAACTAACTATTATGCAGCAAACATATAGGATTCTTGGAAACTTTATATGTCACCTGTGTGGAAGAAAACGAAACCAGTCTTGAATTACCAAGCCATCGTAGACCCCTCACTTTACTATTATGAATCGAGAAGCTCGCCGCAACAGCGTTTGCAGAGACATCGATGACATCAATTGTCCCACTTTGAGTTCCCAAAGCAACTAGTGGAACAGCTACTGCAGGACTGTTTCCACCACCTTTGCATTATATAATGTGATTAATCAACTTGTAAAAGCTTAAACTGGCAATTGTTTCAGAACTTCAACAAAAATTAAAATTCAGGAGGTGGAACTAACGAGCCAAAGTAGCCGTTAAAGAAGGGGATGGCACTGCCAGCATGGTCAATGTCGAAGAAAGAAGCTGAAGCTGTCCAACTAAGCTAATCTGCAGTAGTTATTTGGCAACTAAGTTTGCATGAATAATAGAGAGGCAAAATGAAATGGAAGTTCTTCAGAAATAATAGTTAGTTTTCATCCATTATCAATAACAACTAACAAGGAGAAAATCACAAGCTTCTATCTCAGCACCTAATCCATTATTCATGAAGAAGAGAAACTCAAAAAATATTATGCTATAATAACATAATGAAGCTATGTCAACAAAGTTTCACCGGGCAAAACACTCCATGATTTACAGTTGGAAACACGTAAATATTTGGTAAACAATAAACTTGCCAATCAAATACCATTTCTTCCATTTCCCATGGATTTCGGTATATGCATCCAGCTCAAAATGCATTTCAAATAGACAATGCAATAGTTACTGCAATCTCAAGTCATCATTTTCCCAGCTGAACTTTTCACCATGGATAAAAACTAGGCATTTATTTTTCTCTGTTTGACAGATCTATGTAAAGGTGCAGGAAGTGGATAAGCAATTCATAAAACCCCGTTTGGTTCAATCGAATGGGGCACTCCATTACGGCTCGATCCAGCATGTTACAGTAATACAACTAATTGCTTCGCGGAATGGCTATTCCGCAGAACAGCCGATTACAGTCTTATTCCGCAAAATCCTAGAATAGCCATTTAGTGTCCCACTCACTAAATGGCTATTCCAACCTTGGGTGGAATAAGAAATTGCTTTAGGGGATTCGAATTCCCTTTGTTGAGTATTCGAATCCTATAGTATTTTATTTTATTGAACCAAACTACCACTATAGCTGTTCCATTCCATACCAACTCTATTCCATTCCCGCAAAATAGCTATTCCATTACAGCTCTATTCCATTCTAGTGAACCAAATGTACCAGTACATAATAAATTGAATGCTAAACTCGATAACTCTCAGCATCACGATACCAAACACCTAAGGCTAAGGCTAAGGCTGGACATGCACTGGGTTGGGCCGGACGAGCACCATATCTTACACCATGCAATCTACTTGCCTAGTTGGTTTTCCTTTTACTTGGTCTGCACAGATTAAAGTTAAAAGGGACGGCGTCTAAGGATATATAAATGGTAGGAGAAGGAAAATATACAATGTGCATATCTTGTGTGTTTTTATGTGGAGAGAAAGAAAAGCATGAGTGCAAGTTCATAAAATGTCGGCAGGGCGAGGAGGAAACTGAAGGTAAAAAATGAAGAAACATTTTCAATGTTTTGCCTTTCTTCGTTTATTTGCAAACCTTAAATGTCGCATCTTTCAGGCCAAAGGTAGAGTTTGACTGCTGAATTCCGGTACCATTTACGTTGCCATGCAGCCTGCTGCTTTCTGCAATGAGTTCATCATTAGAAGAAACTATGGTGTTTGTATTAGTTGACCTTTCAGAGACATTGGCAATTTTTCCCGAATTTATAGCATCATTCTGCATATCTCCAGTCCCTTCAGCAGTCAAGATCCAGCTCCATAGTTTGCCATCATCAGAAATGGATATCAAATGTGTCTTAGAAACAAGAAGAGTGTCATCACAAAAATCAAAAGGATTATCAAAATCCACATTAGATGCACCATTTGATAAATCAGAATAAAGCTTGCTAATATTTTGTAGCGTTGGCTCGGATTGGCTGATAAGGACCGAAAGAACTGATGGTGAAGGGACAAATGAGCCAAATGATGGCATCAAGTCTTCCATTGTGCACATTAAATGTATCTGTTCTCCTCTGTGATAATACCCAAATCAGTACATTCCTTCGAGGGGCAGAAAATTTTTTTGATTTGAATGTCATTAACAACTAACGTCAATAAAGCAAATAATATTTATAGATGATAAGATATAAAATGTGAAAAAAAAATAATCTGAGGCTTCAACTTGCAGTGACAACAAAGTATATCATCGTGGAAAAAGAATTCAACAGCTTTAATATGTTTTTGATCTGATTCTATCCCAACTAGATATCAAACTTATGTTATCTTTCTATAAGTTTCCAAAATCAATTGCCATCCTGCAGAGACAAGGGTACCAACAACCTTTTATTCTTTCATCTTCTTTAGGAAAAAAAAAAGGCACTTGATGCAAATTCAGATTATTGTTCAATAAAACAACATTCATAACACTCATGTTGACATGTTGATAAAAACCATATCATAATTCATCCAATGAAATGGATTTAAAACAACATTCATTAATTTCTGTGCAGGAAGCCAGGAATCCCTCTTTTACTCCCCACCTCGTCAAAACCTTCTCTGCCACTTTTCCTAATTTAGTTACAAAATTTCTAATTCCTTAAATGACCCAAAGAACTGCGCAGTGTAAATTTGTAATAGCTATTTAAGGCGTCAAGTTTAAATTTCAAGGAGGGGAGATGTTGCAGGAATAAGGTGGAAACATGAAATGCTTACTGTTTCCTTTGCCAGATGCTGAGCTTCCCATCCAGGTGAGCACAATAAACCAATTCCTGATTCGGATCAGGCAACACATCAAGAAACCTCGAGCACCCGCGCGGCAATGCGGCAGAGAAAAGCGTCTTTGCATACTTCAGATCGAAAACCACCAGTTCCCTCGGAAACGTCACGTAAATGACGTGTTTCCAGTGCGGCGAAAACGCCAAACGCACCGCATGTAGCGGGAAAACAGCAGAAGCAGGCGTAGAAGACGAACTTCCACCTGCGGCAGCAGCATCCTTTTCTAGCTTAAGTAAATCGGTACAGTCGGTTCGAATCTGCAGTTCCTTAAGGGCAATATCGTCTTCCGATTCTCCCAAGACTTTGATCGAAAGCAGAAATCCTTTGAGTCCGATGATACACAAATGGCGGGAATCAAAAGGATCACGGCGGATACATGAGAGATATTCGGGTGAAGCATCGTACTTGAAGATGTACCGAGAAGAGGAAGTGTTGTAAAGGGATATATCGGAAGAGCCAGAGAGAGAAGCAAGGAGGAAAGAATCGGGGTGAGCCTGGACCCAACAAAGGTCCTGGATACCCGATTTAGAGGAAGGATCAGGAGGATCAATGGAAAGGATGAGAGAACGGAGGCGGAAGTCCAGGAGAGAGATACGCCCGTGGCGGTCGGCGGCAGCGAGGATGAGATGAGAAGAAGAAGGTTCGGTGGAAAGAAGGTCGCGCCGGAGAGGGAGCGGAGTCCACCGCACGGAGGTAACGAAGGGGGAGAGAGAACTGGAAGAATTGGCTGGAGAAGAACTGGAGGGAGAGGACGACGGCGAAGGAAGGGGGACGGTGGTGACGAGCTGGAGGGAACGGGAGTCGATGACGGAAACAGAGGAGCCGGAGGCGAACGCGAGGAGGCCAGAAGGGCTGAGGTCGGCGGAGCCGAAGTTGTTGCGGCTGGGTGGGCCAGGGAGCATGCAGTCCCAGGACTCGTTGGGTAACGGTCGAAAGATCGGACTCGACATTTTTGGAAAATTGGAAAGTGGAATTTTGAAAATTCGGTAAAATTTATTTTCTTTAATGCTGACTTTCTCAAGTTAGTTATTTTCCATTTTCTCGTTACATAGAATGGAGGAACCGTTAAGCT
>JAQSVH010194589.1:15644-38381 GCA_029448705.1 Adansonia digitata | reverse complement strand
GATTTCTTCATATGTAATTTTAAGGTCATAGCCATGGCCAGCAATTAGAAGTGAAAAAACTTGGTCATAAAATTTTAAAGAACTAATTTCCCAAAGTTTAGTTATAAGCTCGACTTTGGAAGTAGTAAGAGATCTCTTATGCCACGGCGGGCATGTCCTTCAGCCAGGGATCGAGCGGCTTCCCGATCGAATACACGATGAATCCGATCTCCCTCAATGTCTTGACGTTCACCACGTTACGACCATCGAACAAGAACGCGGGCTTTTGCATGTTGTCGAAAATTCTCCGATAATCAAGCGTCTTGAATTCGTCCCACTCGGTAAGAATGCAAAGAGCATGAGCGTCTTTGGTCGCTTCGTAAGCATCCCAGGCAACACTCACTTGCTTCACCGCATTGGGGCTCAATGGTTGGAGATGGATGGGATGATCCCAATCGAACTTGTTCATCGTCAGGTCCCTCTGGATTTGATCGGCAGTGACCTGCGGATCGTATATGTTCAAGCGTGCCTTATCGCCTAACAGGCCCTTGCACACGTCAATTGCCGGCGTCTCCCGAGTGTCACCCGTATCTTTCTTAAAGGCGAATCCCAGGATAGCAATTTTCTTACCCGAAACTGTGTTGAACATCGAAGAAACGACCCTGTTTACGAATCGGTTCTTCTGGTAATCATTCACCTTGATAACTTGTTTCCAGTAGTTTGCAACTTCAGGTAATCCATTGCATTCACAGATATAGACCAAATTGAGTATATCCTTCTGAAAACATGATCCACCAAAACCAACACTTGCATTTAGGAACTTTGGTCCAATTCTTGAGTCCTTACCGACAGCATAGGAAACTTGTGAAACATCTGCCCCAGTTGCTTCACATAGAGCTGACATGGCATTAACTGAAGAAATCCTCTGAGCCAAGAAGGCGTTCGCCGCGAGCTTCGAGAGCTCAGCCGACCAGAGATTGGTCGTAATGATCCGGTCTTCCGGCACCCAATGAGCATAAACATCTTTCAGTGCTTGAATTGCCTTCAAGCCTTCAGGGGTTTCCCTGCCTCCAATGAGAACCCTGTCAGGGTTAAACAGGTCCTGGATTGCAGTTCCTTCTGCAAGGAATTCCGGATTCGAAAGAATCTGATACTTGATGCCCTTGCTATTGTGTGTCAGGATTTTTTCGATTGCTTCGGCTGTTTTCACCGGGACGGTCGACTTCTCAACGACGATTTTGTCCGATTTCGATACATCAGCAATCATCCTGGCGGCACTCTCCCAATACGTAAGATCCGCAGCTTTGCCAGCCCCGAGGCCTCGGGTTTTCGTCGGTGTGTTTACAGAGACAAAGATTATGTCTGCTTCAAAGACATGCTTTTCAATGTCAGTGCTGAAGAAGAGGTTCTTTCCTCTACACTGCTTGACCACCTCATCGAGACCCGGCTCGTAGATCGGGAGCTGGTCGCCATTCCAGGCCGAGATTCGAGAAACGGAGATGTCAACAACAACCACTTCAATGGAGGGGCAGTTGAATGCAATAACCGCCATTGTCGGACCGCCAACATAACCAGCTCCAATGCAGCAGATCTTCACCATTTCTTTCGGTTAATCTAGAACCTAAGAGAAAGAAAATTGTTAAAACTTTTCAAGGGGATACATAAATTTTCTTGGTAAACAAACACTACTCTTCACTTAGATGAAAATTTTTTATTAATTCTTATGTTTCACCAATATCAATTACTTGATCTACACAAAACTATTTGAAAGAACTGATCTTTTTTTAATGTGAAATAAAGAGATCCACTAACTATTCTAAACAAATAACCTATTATTCATATAAATCGTACAAAAGAAAAAATCATGAACAACTTCTTTTGGCGAAGAAATTCTGTAAACAAAAATGGAAACATTGAACATATCAGCTAAAGCTTCTTCCGACAAGCATTACTCTCAGAATATTTTGCTTTGGAGAAAAAGGAAGTGATTTACCATAAGATGTCTGATTTTCATCATCTTACCAGTAAGCACTGCAACAGTGTATGCCATTCTAAAAGATCTAGAGTTCATGCTTGTTTGCTTATGGTTTTCATTTTTCTCTAAATATTCACGTTCTACACTTATGTCTAACGCACACCTGAATACGAATACAGAAATACGATCAATCCTCTAAACATATAAAAATCATATCTAACTCGATACGAGAATAATAAAATTCAGAACTGACAAGAACAACTTTCCTTCAATAAAACATTCAATCAAACACACTAAAGGCAAAACAAACAACAAATCAAGAAAATGATCAAGAAAATATATAAAAAGGACTCAAATTATACCTTTCAAAGTTTTCCCTGGAAAAAAAAAAAAAAACTCAAAAGAACTTAGAGAAATAAGAGAAGAAATATATTAATGGTATAAAAAGTATCCCCAAGACCTCCTTAAATAACCCTTCAAAAAAAAAAAAAAAACAAACGAAATGTTTCACTTAGATCTAATGTGTTCCTTTCACAAATCAAAGCAAAGTCAGATTTTGAAAAAGCCAGAACTTGAATGTTCAACACGTTTCCGAAAACCAACACCTATGGTTGTCACCTGTCAGAAACGAACAAGGGAAACTAATGTACAACTTTCGTTTTATCATGCTTGGCTTGTTGTGTAAAAATAACTGAAAAAAAAAATTTTTTTTGAACACTTTATAGTATTGGGATTTGATTTCTTTTTCTTTTTCTATAATTTTTAATTTATTTTTGAACAAAACCCATTTGATTAGATGTCCATTAAAATCTAAGCTTTGCAAAAGAAAGTTGTTGGTTTCGAGTATCGATGTGCTGACAGGATATGAAACAAACAATGGGTATGCAACTTGGCAATATGGCTTCACTTTGACACCAACGCGTTAAGCAATGTAACGCTTTTACACCGGTCTTTAGATTGGTTTTATCAATTTCATTTTAAAATTTTTTAAATTAATTAAATTGAATAAATTTTTAAAATCGATTGAAAAATATTTTAAAATCAAAATAATTCAATTAAAGTTAAGTCCATTAGTTAGATTTCGATTTCAAAATCTTAAAACATAAATGATTTATATTATTATATAAAAATAATTATATTTTATATTTTATGTAAATATAATTTTATTTATATTATATATTTAAAAAAATAAAATAATCAATTTATTTAGTTATCAATTTTGTAAACCGCCAGCCAACCAAGTTAACTAAATAAATTGACTTTCAAAATCGATTAATTTCGAAAATCAAATAAATAGGATTGAATTAACCAAAATTTATCTGTCCATTCAGTTTAATCGGTTTAAAACGATTAGTGCTCACTGTAAATATTTCTTTGTTTGATCAATGTCTATAGATATTGATTAACAATTATTTAATGAGATATTAATCAGTGTCTAGTGACATTAATTAAGGAAATATATATGGAAAGAAAAAAAATAATTAATAAATTGCTTTTTTCTTAAATGCAATAAAAAGTAAAAGTAATGTATTAAAAAAAATCTTAAAATGTTAATTAAATAATCCTTAATCAATATATATAGACACCTATTAAGCGGATCCTTATTTACTTACCATTTTAGAAATTTTTTATACATTGAATGCATTATTTTTATTGAATTTAATGAAAAAAATGCATTCATTATCTTTTCTTTCCATATATATCACCTTAACTAATATCAGTAGATACTAATTAATATTTTTTTAATTATCTAACTAGTGAAGTTTTTAAATTTAACATGCGAAATTAACAATAACATATAAGAAATAATATAAAATAATTTTAAAAAATAAAAATTTCACCATCACTATATTAAAATTAAACTCCTTTCAATAAATACTCAAATAGTAGTTTTTTTCATGCACTAAGAAAAACCCTTCAAATAATTTTTATTTTTTATTTTGGTAAAATCAATTTTTTACCAAAATAAAAAAAAAATCTTATCAAAATATGCAAATTAATGCCTTCAAAAAATATTTAAACCTTCTATCTTGGTATATAACAAAGCTTAGATTTGGTTATTTTAGACTTATTTTTCATTAAAAAGAAAACTCTAGTACTTAGTTTATATTAAAAAAAAAATCCATATTACTTAGTTTATATTAAAAAAATCCATGTCTATATTTATTTTTAGAGTTTCGTTTTTGATAGACGGATGCTCAATTTTTAAACTTCATAAACAATATTAAAAACATATTACATGTCACATTTTATTTATCTTTAATAATTATTTTAATATATTTTACGAGGCTTGTGTTAATAGCACTGTATGAACGTTATCTTTGAAATTTTAAAATAACTGAAATAATTTTTTTTTTAATACAAGTATTGAAGAAATTACTCCTTTTTTTTTCTCAAAATTAGGAAAATTACTTTTTTGTTGACTAAATAATGTGTTCTTTAAGCAAATTCATGTGAAAGGAAAGCTTAGAACTTGAAAAACAACGTGTTTTTTTTTATATATATATAATTTGAGTGAAATGAAAGCAAAGCTATTATACATTTTATTAATTAATTAATACTTACAAAAGCAATAAAAGGGACAGTTACTAGCTTTAATTAAAAAAAAAAATAGAAGTAACCAAATTCAGATCAAAACTAACGTGTTAATACCTGAGAAAATGCCCACAAATCAGCACCAAAATGTTGAGTGTGAATTAATTGGCAAAGGACTGAATTGATGTAAAGAAGAATTTGCAAAAAACTAAAATAAAAATTGCAGTCATAAGCTCTTGCATATTGTCCCTTTTATAGTTGTTTAGGCAAAAAAAAAAAGTGTAAATACTAATTAAGTTATTACCTAATTTATATCTTATTTAAGGTAAGAACAATTTAAGTGGAACAAATTACCTTTTATTTTATGGTTAGAATTATCATAATACTACTCAGTTTTTTTAATTAGTCATTACCAAAGATGTAATGTCCAAAAAATATATATATATTTTTTATGATTTATGAGATATTAGTTTGAATTTTAGTTCAAATAATTTAACCCATTTTAATATAAAAAATAAACATAAATTCTATTTTTTTAAATTAAAATTTAAACGTGAACTTTCAATTTAGGTGAGTTTGAGTCAGGCTCAAATCTTGTATTAATAAATCTTTGTTTATCTAGATCTAACTCGATCTTATAAAAAAAATACTATACAAACTTATATTAATTCATTCAAATAAGGGAATTTATTTCCCTTATAAAAGATCGATAATTCTTAAAATAAATTAAATATTTTCACAGTTTAATTTAATTTTTTATTTTTTATTTAATAATTTTTTTAAATTTAATATTTTTATTTAAATTTTTTAAATATTAAATTAAAATTAAAATTTTCATAAATAATCGAACCCTTGAATATATCTCTAAAAAAGTTAAAATTACAATGAATTATGTCATGTTCAAACTTCCGAATACGAGAGGTATGAATAAAAAGTCTTTTAGTCTAGTTGGTACATAAAGTCTTTTAGCCATTAAATGATGACGGTAAGGCAATTCTTTTGGCGTATAGAATTTCAAGTCAAACAGAAGAGAGATCTTCCTACGGAAAATCAACGTTTGGTAGGTGAGGAGGCTTGGCTTTATTTGCCGCTGTTAACGCCAATTGCTCAGTTCAACTATTTATCTAGCTCGATAAATTCGATTGAAATTAAATTAATTTTTTAATAATTTAAATTAAATTAAATTTATTTTTATTATTTAAATTTTAATAAAAATATATAAATATTAATAATTATCAAAAAATATTTTCCGCAAACTATAGATAGCCAAATTCCAATTTTGAACTCTCTTACCTTAAGAAAACTAAGACAGTAATCACATTTATATGGTGAGTTTGGAAGTTTTTTTTTTTTTAATTTTTTTATGAAGGAAAGAATTAAAAAAAGAAAAGAAAAGAAAGGAAAGAGGGAGGGAAAAAAAAGTGTTTGTATTTAGTTATTTTTTAGTATGTTTAAAAAATTATAAATTATATCAATTTTACATACTAATAATTTGTTTTACATAATTTTAACATATTTATGAATTCATGTCATATTCATATTATTTTTCATATTGTGTTTTAATTTTTTTATGCTGTAAAGTATTATGAATTTGTATACATTTTTATATGTTAATAATTTATTTTATATATATTTTAACACGCTCATGAGTTGTGTTAATGTTATTTTTCGTATTGTATTTTGATTATTTTTTTGTATTTGTGTCGTGTTTCAAGTCATCACATAATTTGGATAGTTTGTCACGGTAATTCAATTCAGCGAAAATTTTGTTTATTCATGTCATGTCTCATTTTATGACATATTTGCTCACTTTTGTGATAATTGTTTGATTTAGAAAAAAAAATTACAACTTCATGATGTATTTGTATTACTTTTTGTATTTAAAATATTTTAAATTAATATAAAAATTTTACATATTAATAATTTATTTTATATAAATTTTGATACATTCATATATTTATATTGCATTCATGTTATTCTTCATGTCATATCGTATTTTAAATACTTCACATGCCCTGTTTGTAATTATATCTCATTTCATCACATATTTTGAATAATATATTATAATGATTCAATTTTATCTCTAAGTTTATTTACTTAATAACTAAAATAATATATTTGATAAAAAAATTGAATTACTATATATACCATACATTATTGTAATTAATATAAATATTATATTCGAAATGTTGATCTAATTTTTCGAAGTATAGTCAAAGACATATTTTAGTTAATATAATAATTAATATATTATTAATGGTGGAGAATAGCCTACTTTTCTACTAATGAAGTCAAAATTTTTTTATTGGAAAACAAACAAAAAAATGAACTTTTTTTTCTGTCTAAAGGAATGTGAAGTTTGGTTTAAGACATTGACATAATTTCCAAGACATTGAAATTGAATTTGTTTGGTCGATTAAGGTTGTCGAAAGCCTTGAAAAAACTGAAAATAAATAAATAAATACATAAATAAATAAAATTTCGGAGCAATTTTGGGCTTAATTAATGTTTTCAATATCATTATCAAAGGCATTTGGACTTACCACCGGCTTTTTTAGATTTTTCTTTAAAAGCAAAATAAAAAACAACTTGTTGATTTAACCTTTCAACTTAAGGTGAAAGTTCATTATGAATTCTCGTACTATAGTGAAGGAAATATTTTAATTTTTGTATTATTAAATTTAGTATTTTAATTTTTACACTTTTGTTATTAAGAAAAATTACTTTAGTGTTAATAAAATGCTGACGTATCATATGACATAGAATTTTAAATTTTATACAAATTGATCCAAACTCAACTCTAAATCTAAACCTAGTTTTTTGTAAAATTTTAAATTTTATATGACATGATACTTTAGCATTTTATCAATACTCAAATGGCTTTTTTTTAATACCGTTAAGTTTGCTATAATTACAAAAATATATAAATCAAAATATTGAATTTAACAATATAAAAACTAAAATATTTCATTCACTATAGTCCAGGTCTCCTAGTAGACTTTTACCTTCTATGGCGATAACATTAGGTTTCCAAAGCCTCCGATCTCTATTCTAAATGCAGTTTTTTTTTCTTTGTCTTTTTTCTTTTACAAAAAAAAAATACTATTTAATTTATATTGTTTATGCAATGGACTAGCACTATTGATATAAAAGTTATTGAATTTTGTTTGTTATAAGATATCGTTTATTTTAAAAATTTTGAAGATTTAAGCTTACAGCTTTATCGGTTAAAAAAAATGTTTCGATATGAAAAAGTAACATTTACATTATAAGAACATTTGTAAAAATGTGTTGTATTTCTTAAATAAATTGTGAATGTGTGTGGTATTTCATGTAATTTTTTTATTAGTTGCGTAAAATATAAATACAAAATATAAGGTATTAAACGTGTTAAAATCTGAAACATTTATATGATACACATATTAAATGTGTCGAATTAATAGTATTTAAATATATCGTGACATGCATGTTATGTGTTATTCTCATCAATTTTTTTGTATTATATTTAAAATTATTAAATTTATACGAAAAATACCAAATATTTCTCCAAGTTTATTTGTTTTGTTATATTTTGCATCTTTCTAGGCATGACTCTACGGCAGGTTTTAATAAGCAGATCATATAAAACATATACACGTAAATATGTATATTAGTGTTCTACTTTTTATTTTTTTACATATATAATCGTGTTTAAAATATTATATATTTATATATATTTTAATATTTAATAATTTATGTTATATAAATTTAATATTTTCATATAATATTTTATATTTTTAAATAAAAAATAAATGAGATTAAATAAATTTTATATATTAAATATTCATCAATTATATATAATATTCTAAAAAAAATTTCATCAACTATAAGAAAATCAATATCAATTAAGTACTAAAGCTGAAATTTCTTAATGATCATTAAATTTATAAATAATTATGTCTAATATTCATCATATTTAATATCAATATTGGTTTAACTTTTTTTTACAAGTTTATATTATGCAACGACCGGTACAGCTATTTTCTATCGATACCACCGAAACAGGTCAACACCTATCGGTGTGACCGGTACCACCGAAATAAGCTGATACCTACCGATACGGCCGGTACAGACCGAAACCAAAATCAAAATGAAACCAACTATCACCGATACTGTTATATATCGAAACCCGTACATAACAGTCGGTACGACCGATACCGGTACGGTACTAATAACATTGCTTTGCACCCAAGGGCCAATCTCCGCCTTGTCCGATAAAACCTTCGCACGCTTCTGTTACCTTTCGGAAACCCATCATCATCTACTAATAGAAGAAACATAGGAGGGAGTCTAGCCTCCTCCATCAGACACACCCCCAACGGAGATGTGGTGCCACCATTCAGCCCTACAACTCATAGCCACCTCTACACTCTAAACCGTACCTCAAGGCTAAGCCCTCGGAACCATGGCAGCAAACTCCACGACTCACACGAGCTCCGACATATGACATAGCAGCTTAACAAGGCAATGCATCAATCTAGTGGCTCTTCACGATCTTACTCGTGTTAATCCCAAATGTACCTTCTATTCTCAGTGTTTAGATAGTGTAAAGAATAACTATGTTGCTCTGACTTTTCATTTTCGCACTTATGTCCGACACTCAAGTTCAAAGCATATTCAGCTATGAATATCAGAATATGATCTTTTAAAGACTTCAAATACATAAAAATCTTAAAAAAACTGAGAATACCCATGTTTAATGGATATTTGTGTCTGATACTCACTACCTAATCTAGTGACATAGAGAAGAGAAAATTCGAAGGCTCCAAAGAAAGTTTTATGTCCCACTTAACGTGAGCAACCATTAACCAAAATGCAAACAACAGGATAATCAAGGAAGTTACCTTACCTGAGTATTTGCCGCCAAACTAATAAGCTGCTGAGGAATGAGTTAAAAGATGTACAATCATACTAGAGTTGGTTGGAATTTATCAACTATAAAAAATTTCATATTCAGTAAACTAATAGGGTGCAACTTCCATCCTAATAAATCATTATATTTTGGGTACAAATTTTCCAAAATTATACCCTCTTTATATTCGAGGGGCTTTTTCGTATTAATGTTTAAGAAGATTCATATACAAACACGCTTCAACGAGAAGCTTTGGCTGAAACCATCATGTATACATTGGGAGGAAAAAGGAAAAAGAGTGATGATATATTTGATATAAAACAAGAAATATTTTTGAGAAAAGCCAAGACGCTGACATATATATATATATATATATATATATATATATATATATGAAACCATTAAGTTAGCCTTAATGCCATTTCTAGAAGAAGAGCTCGCTTCTGAGAAGCATTAATTACATGATTCGTTTCAGCACTCTCGAGCACATCAGTTATTATGGCAGCTGCATGACCTAGAGGTTCCTCTGCTGTCCTCTTCAACATGAAGGCCTGCCCAAATCATATTGTTGTAAAAACGAGGAATCTTAACAAAAGAAGTAAAAAAATATGAATGACAATCATACATGACATGGTCAGTTAATTCGTTGGGCAGATTAAAAAAAAAATCATGAACAAAAGTTAACTTATTGATTATTGATTGATGTTTTCTATAATACTTTCGAATATGTACCAACTACTCCACAAGGAATGATGCTGTAAGGGAATAGCAAACATAAACAAAGATAAAATGCCATGTGTATGTACATGAGAGAGAGAGAGAATGAAAGGACCTGTCCATGATGGGATATGGACAATGTACATGGCTGCTGAAACCAAGGTTCTCCATCAATTTGAACAGGAAATCCAGCAAAGAGTTGTATTTTAATCAACCGTCCCTGTGCAATTCTTCGAGCACGAGAAAGCCCCACCTGTCATAACACGAAGCAGAGCTGCTCAGAGACATTTTCCCAAACAAAACTTCAATGTCAAATTTCTAGAACTCAAATCAGAAGGAATAATAATAATAATAATAATAATAATAATAATAATAATAAAAAGTTGGATCAAAGACAGTTTAATGCTAAAAGAAAATGATAAAGGCTGAGCTTTTCTACATTGTCCTTTTGGGCATGCAGTGTATACCAGTGTTATGCTGTGACAAAGCCAAGTTCTTTAGGCATTGGATCAAATTAGATAGAACTTGTTTTCATATGCCTTTAATACAAATTTTACGCTAAAGCATCAGCTTAGCCTTCATTGACAGACTAGATTACCTGCAGTGTTCCGAGGTGCCAAGTTCCAGATATGCTCACGACCTCTAGTATTTTATCATGCATAGACTGAGGATCAAAATTATCATATGTCTCATCCTCGTTTTGCCAAAGGTCTACACCCCCCATGTAGCTTCCAATGTTTGCAACAAGTACACCTTCGGCATCCTGTACAGGTTTAGTATAGCATCATAAATTTTACATTATAAGAACCAATTTATTTGCACCATAGCAATCTTTAGCATCAATGTATAAAAATTTTAAAAAAAAATAACTTTCTGATAGGGAAAAGAAATAGCTGTACAAGCAAAAGTCAAATAACCAAAAACAAGTTTAAGATAGCATGGACTGATAAGAAACCAAGAGAATTATGTGTAGCTATTGTGCCAATTGAAAACTTCTTCAAAAGCTCAAAAATATATATATATATATATATATATATGGAAGACTTAAGAAAGAAAAACTCTTCTGCACAATTATCACATATTATCTATATTTTCACAAATGTAACTAAATAAAAGCTGGCATCCATACCTCGGGGACCTCTATCTCAACGCCATCTACCTCTACTCTAACTTGCCAAGGAAAATCTGCAAATGTCCTATCCATAATACTCTTAGCACCCTCTCTTGCATAAAGCACTTTATTCATAAACTGCAGGTATATTGAGATAACTTCAGCAAGATGGAACAGTATAACCAAATAAGATAAAATCATTAGGACATGCAAAAGTTATCACAAAAAAACATAGATCAAAATGCATCAAATTCACGTAGATACCTGCCAATGACAAGATCTCTACCTTTCTTTTTCTTTTGTATACCTTAAATTTATATGTTATTTACAACCTTGTTCTTTACACTTTACAATAGGTTAATCAACAAATTAAAACAAAGGTGGAAGAAGAAGAGGGGGGATCTGCATAAGAACACACAAATACTATGTTTCATAATCAATGGACAAGAGTTCCACAATGAGTTAAGAATTGAGCACTAAAATCTCCGCATTTTGAATTGTAAATAACATTCAGAGAGAAAAAAAAGTTTGTACTGAGGTAGAAAATATAAGTTCAAGTGGCAAGATTTGTATTTATATATTTATATTTCTAAAACCATGAGTTCATAAAACGTAGAGCATGAAGATAAAAAAGTCCATAATTATCACAACCAGGTAGGCTGAAATTAAAAATCCATTATGGTTGAAGTAACTACATAATTATTCAATCAATTATCACTGTTTATTTTGCATAGCATTTCAAAAAGCATAATGCAAAAAGATTATAACTACCTGATTATAAAACTTCTCAGGATTCTCCTCTCTTAAATTGTGAATATCCAAACAAACCTTTGCATCACAACCAATCCCTGTGAGAGAATCGCAATGCATTAGAAGGCTACCAAGTTATAATAAGTAAATAAGGAAGACAATGGAAATACCAATGCACTGATCTAACCAAGATAATTGAACAAATACCACCTATCAGCCTGCTTAAACACCAAGTGTCACATTTGATCCAAGATTTTGGGCATTTCAGGGTATCATGGACAGATATTTACAAGTATCAGAAAGTCTGAGTTGCAGCTAAGTAGAAAACTAAGTAAACCAAAAAACCAGCTATCATAGAAATCAGATTCTTGATCTTGCTCTTGCAACCCATCTCCCTCACTGGGGGTCAAATTCCAAGTTGACAATCTAGACATTCAACTTAACCAGATTATCGAAGACAAAGAACTAGTCTGCATACCAAGATAGTTGTTCATAAATTTTGGAGATTCCAGTTGCTTCTCCTGTTGATTCAGAATAGCTACTTTCCAGCGATCAAGAACAGTCACTGCAGCATGATCTATTTCCTGCAACACAGTGCAAAGGCCTCCTTGTCTCTCCACTGAGCCCAAACCACCTCCCCAGGACAGTACCCTGGCCAGATCATTTCCAGTTCCAGCAGGGAGAATAGCAACTGGAGGCGGAGATACGAAATTTTGCTTGTCTATTGCGTTAAGAACCCAACCAACAGTACCATCACCCCCACATACAAGTATTCTCAAGTGAGGCACCTTTCTGAATAAAAAAAGACCCACCTCTGGTCCCTGTGTTGAACTCAATTCAAAAACCTGCAACAAATTTCGATGAGAAAAACGCTCAAAACAGCATACTGGAAAACAACCAAATATCAGTGACCAATTTTAATGAGAGAAACGCTCACAAATGTAAAACTGGAAAACATATGGACGACTAAAAAAACTCAAGAACCAAAGTTAAAATTAGAATCAGTTAAAACCAAAAAAAAAAAATGCCAATCCAAGTGGAGCAATTACATTATTATGGTATAATTGTAAAAACTAAAAAGTTATTACTTCATTAAGACACTCAAAAAGTACGCTGGAACTATTCCTGTCCACAATTACAGTTTTTGCTCTCTCAAGTTTCTTTGGTTTCTGAAGAAAGTCATTCCCGCCCAGCTAGCAGATATCTGATGTATTGAATATGAACTCTAGTATGACATGGCCAGCCAAGAATTCCTCCGGATAATACTCAAACCACCTTGTGAGGCTGTTTTGGCTGTTCTTCTACTTCAAGTGTATATTCCAGTAGTTTTTCTTACAGGCAAATAGCCAGAAACAGATGGGTGATTCAAAATTTTATATATTTTCATTAATATGGCATATAATTGCTCTATTTTTATCAAGTTTAGCTTGCACATCACTCTTTATAATCTGTTAGGATGTTAATTACCTCTCAAGCTAAGATCACGTATAGTTCTAACTGTTCCAAAACCATGGAAATATTAATTAATCACATCAATTTTGGGCCTAAAAATGTCATGAAAGATGTGGGAATTTTCATTTATATTTTAGCCCATAGTTACTCCTACGCAGCTACCACATGTCGCTCCTTGTCAGCTGTTAGGATGTTAATTACTTCTCAAGCTAAGATCACATATAAGTTCTAACTGTTCCAAAACCATGGAACTATTAGTTAATCACACCAGTTTTGATGCCAGTAAAGAAGTGGGAATTTTCATGTATTTTTAGCTCATAGTTACTCCTACACAGCCACCCACCTCCATCACTAAAAATAAATGAAACTGTAAAAGAAAATTTCATGGCCAATCAATCAAACCTGAACAGGATTCAATAGAAGATTCAAGCGCAGCTTGAGGGAATCTCCACGCTGCGCACCACTCTTCTTGTTGATGAAAACTAGTAATGCTCTTGCATCCGATGGCAGATTAACAAGCTCATATTTTTGCTTCATCCTTAATGCCTGAGACTCGTCCTTCTGATTAATTGATCCACTTCTTTTAAAACTAGGCTTGGACTCCAGTTTCTTGTCAATGCTACTGTCTTGGCGTGGAGTTCCCACGTTCATGCCACCATTGCCGTTCTCTTCTATTGCATGAGAACCATTTACACTTTCTGGGGTATCGGCAGTGCTCTCTGTGGACATGTCACAGATGCTACCATTACTCCCTGCATCAACCGAGGTTTCATTATTATGCTGGTGCTTCTTGCTCTGACTCCTAATGGTTGCCCGTACTGAAGAAGCAAGCTCATTTGCACCATGTGTGATAGAGCTAAGAAATCCCGAATTAGGGCTCAACTCCTTGACATAAAGAGGTGAAAGAATCAACCTTCTAAATGGTCCTAAATCACAAATATCACCTGTTTCATTAGATATACTACTGTGACAGTCCACGTGTAGGAGTCGCTGGCACCACAAGCAACACCATATAGGAGATCCACCAAGAAAAGACCCGCTACATGGCTCTTCACAATAGCTACAAAAGGCAGCTTCATCAGGTTGATCGGTAAGCTCCGTCCATCGAACTACCCACTGGTGCATCACATGCTCAAAGCCAATCATAGATACACACTTGCAATCCTTGTGTGCACTCGAAGAGCAGCTCAAGTGAGCCACTGTACCACAGATGCTACAACGGTGAATGAAACTATCTGAAGCTATCATAGGCCCTATTTGGGAAGGTGACATTGGCTTTAAGCAAGCACAGCAATTTAAATTCTTCGCACGGGATACGGATTCAAGCTGCCAAGTATGAGGAGCAACAGGAACCTTATGCTTGGTCTTGGGGTTTTTCTTCGACTTGGCTACAGCTTTCTTCCAACTTAAATTAATGTTTCTTCTCCACTGGAAAGCTGTATAAACTATAGTTAAAATACCAAGTAGGCCAGCGATAACACAAGAGAAAATGAAGACTTGTGAATCAGCTGCCATTTCAGCTGGATTCTTGTCGGTCCAACTGGGATGTAACATACGTTCTTCATCCATTCTTCAAATCTATATTATAGCATTCTAAAGAAACTAGCAAACACCGCAGCACCTAATCACCAAATGTAAATGAAAATAGCAATAACTCCTTACGAAAAAAATTGCTATGCATTATCTATGAAAACCCAGATTCTTACCCATACCCATACTTCTTACACCATCCCATTAGGCTCATTTCCTGTCTCAAAACAATCCTTCAAGCCCCCCTTTTTCCTTCGTCTAAGAATAAACGACTTATATATTGAGAAAAACTATCAAAACTCCAATGACTTGATCAGAGCCAAGAAGGGAAAAAAAAAACAAAAAGTACCTGGAAAAAAAACATATATATAAATTCCTAGAACAAGTGATTTATAATGCAAAATAACAAAAGGACATATCAATTTGAATTCGAAGATATATGCATGACTGAAATACAAAAAAAAAAAAGGAAAACAATTAAAAAAACAATTAGATTGATCTCTTGATGAACGCAATGCACTGTTTGGACTACCGAGAAAACATGGTAAAATTAAGACAACTAGAACTTATTATTTTTTGGATCACGAACAAAATAAAGAAACCTTCGCAGTGAAGCAAACTTGAAAATTTTCCCTTTTTTTCTAAGCAAACAAACAACAAATCAGATAATTAATAACTTTACCAATCTAACATGAAAGGATAAGAAACGAATTATTCCAAGAGAGAGAGAGAGAGAGAGAGAGAGAGAGAGAGAGAGACTTACAATAAACGACCAATTCGAGAGAGAAGATCGATGAAATCACCGAAAAAAACCCCTAGAGCCAACGAATGATCTGTCTGGGAAAAATCGAGAACCCAAAAAGAAAATTAAAAAAAAAAAAAACAAATTCAAGCTGTCAAAGATTCGAAAAGCATACAAAAAGCAAAATCAAAAGCAATCAAACCAAATAAAAAGTTTCTTAATTTACTTTTTCTTTTCGTTTTAATGAAAAATCTAAAAAAGAATTTATATAAAAAAACAGATCGAAAAGGTTGGACGTTGGAGCGAAGAAGGGAAGGGGGAGCGGAGCGCGCGTGTGCAGTGCGCGTCTAGAGAGGGAGAGAAGGTGCGTAGATTCTGAATCTTAGGTGAAAGGGTGCCACGTGGCTTAAATATGGCACTTGGGTACAAAGTGGTTCCCACTTTGTCGAGGGTGACGTCATATGTTCTGTGATGACACGTGTTAAAAATAAAAAATCTGATATTTTAAACACAAAATACATAAAAAAATAATTAAAATATAATATAAAATAAAAAATAAAATTAAAAATTTATATAACATAATTAATTAATATATTAAAATTTATAAAATAAAAATATTTTAAATATAATTATAATATATAGAAATAATAAATATAATATAATACACGCATAATGAATTCATCCACCAGAGGTTTCTGGTCTCCTATTGAAAAAGGAATCCGATCCAACTCATTAGCATTATATATCTAAACAGTGGATTAAATTCAAAATTAATGTCTTAATCCTTCTTTTTCAGTCTTACAGTTCATAGCAGACAATGAGACTGCATTTTCTTTTTTTAATCAATCAGGATTTTCTTTTACAGGATTTCGAAAATAATATTTTAAATGCATTTTTATAATTATTTCAAAAAGTAAATTATTTCAATAAAAATATTTTAATAATTTATATATGTATACCATTTTCATATTTTATTTAATCGTATTTAAAATACTTTATATTTACCTAAATTTTAATAATTTAACTAATTTTAAAATTTTAAAATTTTTTAATATTTTAATTATTTTTTATTATATTTATATAATTTTATTTAATATTATAAGATATTATTCATCGTAACTTACGTTTAATAATGAAGTATGAAGAAATACTTGGCGGAAAAAAAAAAGAGTAATTTCTATAAATGGAGTTTAAATTAAAGGCGTCCTCGGATCCTATTAAATTAGGTTATGACTCAAAAAAATTTTAAATATTACTTTCACTCATTTTTTACTTGAACCAATCCCATCTATGAGCTCGAATCATTGTTTATTATTATTATAAAATATTAAAAATTATTTTTATATTAATATATATTATAATTAAATTTTAAAATATATATTATTTTAATAAAAAACTGTTTCAAACTACCTCGAAACATAACAAAGCAGAACCCAAGTCCGAGCTTAACCGAGCAGACTGCCCAGCCTATTTCCAGGTCTAGTTTAAATAGATTTCAGTATCGAAGATGATGGGCAACAAACAGCATATTCGAATTTAAGACCAAAAGAAAAGTTCAAATAGAAAGAAACCAGACAAAGAACAAGCACAAAACTGATTTAACAATGCCTCCAAAAGTAGTTCTCTTTTCAAACAACTAATTTCAGGAATTCGATCAAAATCCATAGGAAAGCATTTATTTAAATTTCTTTCAGGAATTTCAATCAAAATCCATAGGAAAGCATCTATTTAAATTTCTCAGAAGGCAACTGCAATACTTCCAGCAACTTGATCGAGATCACGTTGGCCGTTAGATGTGATTCTCCTACCACTGATACAGACAGAAACATGATGTTAGTTGTTGATAATATAAAAAATTCTGAAATCTACCATTCAAGTTTTTGAGACTATTGCTACAGTCCGGGAAATATCACGTGGAATTTTCATACGGTCATGTGCTAGACCAGATAATTACAGCAGACCAGCCTTGTAAACAGATTGTTTTTCTGTTTTAGGAAAACAAAGAGACATATACATGAATAACTCTAACCATATACAACCAATTATCTTGGTATCAATCCAAGTACTAGTGCTAATGGCAATAAAAAATTTATAAAGCCAAGAATCATACAAAAAATAAAACTCACCCCTTGGCATCAAGATCGATGATGTTCATGTTCTGCAGTTGCTGGAGAATGTGACGAGCAATAGAGCCACTGCTCTTACAGAAATGACGTGGGCGGCTGCCATTTCTCTTGGCCCCTCCATATATCCTCCTGAAGGCACCGACACCAAGACCTCCCCTCAAGTAGATTTTCCTTGCCATGGAAGCTAAAAAGAAGTAACGGAGAATGGTGCTCATGAGTACATATAGATGCATATAAGGTAGCATTTGGTAATGGGTGATCGCTCAAAAAAACCAAGATAATCTGCACTCAGTAATTAAGTCCACCTATTTGCTAGTAACTTGTGAATCTTACATGGCAATGATTTTAGACCACTCGCGGCAATAAGATCACCACCTTGAAGGGTGATCTGATTCCCATCCAAAAGGATGAGAAAGTTATACACCATGGGAAAGTAATTTTCAAAATCTTTTTATGACAGTGATGATAACTGAAATGAACGCTTTTTCCTTTAAAAATTTATCTTTATAAGCAGAATTTCAAATTTTTTGGCATAAAAAAGATGGTAAAAAGATCTCCAAATGTGCAAGGGGCCAAAGAGAGTGAGAAATCTACATACCAGCTCTGATATAGTACCAATCAGGGTCGTATGGAGCAAGCTCCTTCAGTTTACCACCCTTGACAATATCAGTCCATGGAGGAAGTTCAATCTGTTAAAAAAAGGGAGGGAAAACTGGAAAAGTAAACATAAACAACGATTTTGAAATGAACGAAAGTAAACCCCTTTTCGCTTCATATCTTTATATGTTTAGAAAAATTAGGTAAAAATAAAAACAAGCAAGTCACATTAGCTTCTACAAATTTCAGCAATCTATTGTTCCCACGATAACATATCAGAGGAAATAATTAATCCAGCTAGAGAATCACAAATGAATCAAACACCTCATTTCGAATAAATCCTTGCCATTAAAATGAGAAGAAAAAAAAGGGAAAAACCTAATTAAGGCTTTGTTTATTTTTTGCCCTTGCTACTTAAAATCTATGTTGCTCCTAGCCTCCGAGTCTTCATTTGTCTTAAAGTAGCCATGTCCAACACACATACAGATGAGTATGAGGATATGACCCTCAAAGAATCCTCAAAATACATGAAAAAACTTAAAAAAAATTAAACAATCCCATGTCAGATACAGGTAATTTAAGACATTCACACCTGTGTGGGATACGGGTAAATTAAACAAACCCAAGTCGGATACGGGCGCAAGTCTGAGTAACATAGTTTAGAATTTTGCTTCCTTTGAAGTTGCTCTAAACTTGAAAAGCAAAATAATGCCTCATAAACAATGAACAAATTACAAGACAAATTCTAACATTTCGAGTCCAACATAAAAGTATAAATAAATCATACATTTATCCTTCGAAAGAATTACTCACCAATGTATCCAAAGACCAAAATCAAGTAGCAAAAGTAACAGCCAAACAAAGCCAAATAGGATGCGAGTTACATTTACTTCAAACTTACTTGCACTCGTTATTTGAATTTCATATAATCAAAAGAATTGCATAATAGATAAACAGCAAGAATTAAATCAAAAGACGAAAACCATAAAATAGTGAAGAAAAAAAAAGCAGCGAAAGGTAAGAAAGAAACGAAAATGCAAAAGGAATAAGTTTTCATAAAGACAGACCTTGCCGGAACGCTTGAGATGGGCGGCGTAGGCCTTCACGAACTCGTGGGGAGAAACGTCCTTAACAGTTCTTGCTGCTTCCATCTCTTTTTTTACTTGCTTTCACTTTCTTCCTTACTGCTACCACTGCGAAAGCTCCTCCTTTGGCGGCTGAAGTTCGTCCGCTCGCTTCAACAAAATACTGAAACTGAAATACAAAAGGATAAACGACCAAAACCTAAATACCCACCCTGAGAGAGTTTTTGGGCTAGATAGGCCCAAATACTATAACCCTTCAGTACAAGATCACGTGATTCGGAGCAGTTCAAACCGATCTGCACAACTATATTTTATAAAAATTTTATAATTTTTTTTAAATAATAAAATGAATTAATAAATCGAATTGAATTAACATTTAAATAAAACTTTTGATTCTTAGCCCGATAATACCCATAGAAGAAGACTACCAAATGTCCATCTTTGGAAAATAGAAATTGATATATAATATTTAATGTTAATTATATATATTTTAGCTTACAATTCGTTATAAATTATACAGATTACAATATGATTAGTGTTGATGTCTTCTTGAGAGACACGAGAGAAAGCTAAAGGGTAGAGCAGAATGGGACCTGAAAAACAATGAACGCTATTGGATTTAAGACTTTGAGATACATTTTGATACTTAGGTTAATTTAGGGTTTTAATATTCAAAAAGTAAGGAGAGAATGGAAAATGAGGGGGAAGAGTTGAATTTGGCTTTACTTGAGGGCCCCTTGTCTCAAAGAGCCTTTATTGTTATCAACATGCGGTTGATTGCCAAACTACCAATCTTTTGGCCATATTTGTAGAATTTCAGTAGTCCTACACTGACGCAGAATAGAAGGTGGCTAATTCAAAACATACTATTAGAGGTTCGTCGGACAGGCATGTTAATGTTTGAAGTGCACTTTTAGCAACCAGAAGGTTAGGTGATTAGGTGATCGAGTTGTTAAAACCTAATTGAAGGGCTATAATAATCTTTTGGGCTCGTTTTAGGTGATTTAGGCAACTATACATTTAAAGTATAACAACATGAATAAAAAATAAATAAATTATAAATTATATTATTCGTTGATACATAAATGTTATAAATGATTTTAAAATTGATATATCTAATTATTTTTACGTTCACATATAATAAGATAATATATATAAGGAAACAATATAAATACTTTTAAAATTTAAAGTATTCGAATAAAAAATTATTTCTGAGAAAAATTTTTCTAATTCTTTATTACTGAAAATATGGATCTAATATCTTTGACAATTTAAAGATTTTAAAAAATACATTAAATAAACTTCTTTTTTTTTCATTTAGAAACTTGACAAAATAAACGTGTTACCCACCATTAAATAAACTTTAGCATAAAGAATTCGAATGCTAATACTCTCTTTATGTTAAAAAAAACAATAACAAAATAACAAAAATAAACGTGTTTATGGATCAAATCGAGGGTCGAAAGTTTTTAGATATCTTGTTTAGATTTGAATTCTATTTGATCCAACCTAATTCAAAAATTAAAATTACTGTTTAAATAATAATAAAAATTAAAAATATATATTTATATTTATATTTTTTTATAATTAAAATTTTTAAAAATATTTTTATTTTTAAATAATAATTTGAATTTTATCATACCAACCCAAATTAAAAAGAAAAAAATTATGTGCAAATCCCGGCCATGTCTATAAAAGTTTGTCTTAAATTTTCCAAAGTTGCCGTCTCCGCCATTGTTTCTTGTGCAAATCGATACTTATGCGTAAAATATTTAATTCCATTGGTTTTCTTCTTCATTTCGCCATTGATATGTTCGCACAAATCTCATACAAATCTTAACATTTCTGCTACTTTGTTCGATCGAGATTGGTTAAAAGTTCGAATTTTTTTTTCTCTTTGAAATTCGCCTTTATTCAAAAGTCTAATGGCTTCTTTCTCAGTTCCGTCGGCTAAATCCTCTGTTTTGCCACGATCATCTCGTTTGATTCGAAGCCCAAACCTTAAACGAAACCATTTCGTTGGATTTCAGGTCAGTTTAACAACATTTTACCCCACGATTTTGTTGATTTCTTGCTATTTTTAGTCTGTTAATATATATATATATATATAAACAATTTCTTTTACACTCACTTTCACTACAGGATTAAAAAAAACCTTTTAGTAACTGACTTATTTACGAAATAATTTTTCCATAAAATATAAAATCAGTATTTCTAACTGAATTTGACTTCGTCGGATATAGTTTAGACTATTTTCAACAAAACTTGATAGCGACTTAAGTATTTTCGATAACTTTTTTCGATAAAATTTTTCATAAAAAAAATCTCATTTCTCGTAGTGTTTAGAACACTTTATATTATTAGATAACAAAGCCAAAAATGTTCTTAAGCTTTATTTGTGCTTATTATTTTTTTTGAAATTATTTGAAAATGCAATCGCATTTAAAATTTTATTTTCAAAAATATTTTTGCAAAGTTCAAACCATAATTAATAAGAAGAAATAAAAACTCCCTTTCTTATTAATTGTATCATTCTCTTGGCATACTTATAATGATTTTATTTTTCTAACATATTATATGCTATTATTAAGTTTGTAAAACATACTTGGTGTATAAAACTTAGAAGTTATTGAATAACTTGGATGTAATTTAACATTTCCTCTATTATGTTCGTACTGTTGCAGTGGTCCAGCCAAAACCAATCAAGGACTCTCAAGCTTCATGCCCGAGTTAACGAGGTCATTATGTTTAGCAAACCTATGTCTTTATATCCTTTTTATTTCTAAATATCATAATTATGTTTAAAATATTATATGTTTATATTTATTTTTAATACATTAATAGTTAATGTGTTATATATATTTTGATACATTTGAATTAAAGTATCATATTCGTGTTATTTTTTTATATTTTTATATTATATTTTAATTATCTTTCGTCTAATATTCATATAATTTAACAACATTATACTAAATTACCTAACCTTTAATCTGAAAATCATCATCAAAATCCTATCTTTCCATTATTCAATTGATTTTGGTGTTAAAAATATTTAAAACCATTCTAAAACACTCTCTCTTTCTTTTTTTAAAAAATAAAATAAAATAAACCTTTAATTTCTATGTTATAGGTTGCCGTTGAGAAATCGCTGAACTCTGCACCAACTATTGAGATAACATCAGAAGATTCGATGTCAAAGGAAAAGAAAATTCCTGATCCACAATCAATGGCAACATTCATGAATCAA
>JAQSVH010194589.1:0-15544 GCA_029448705.1 Adansonia digitata | reverse complement strand
TTTTATAATAAAATTTAAATTAAATATTATTTTTATTAAATAGTAATTCGGTTAGTTCAAAGCTCGATTCATGGATAGATTTAATGTATAGTACTTCAAATCTATTACTTAACTCTTTATTTTTCTTAAAATATTCATATTTGATATTATTGTTCAATACATCTTTAAACATAGAGACTGGAGTATGATCTCCAAATATTAAAAAATTTAAGTATACCTAGCTCGGAATAGAAATCAGGTTTATCCGATCATCTTAAAAATTTGTGGCAGGTTAGTTGATTCAAGAGATATCGTTGAGTTGCAGCTAAAGCAGCCAGAATGTGAGGTTACTATTAGGAAAAAGGAAGCCTTGCGCGTGCCACAGCCGTCACCCATTGCTCCTCCTGTTAATACCATGCAAGCTCCTCCTCCAACTATTCTTCCATCTCCGCCGCCTCCGGCACAACAGGTTGTTCCTCCGACTTCCTCGAGCCCTGTTGCAGCTCCTTTGGCTTCGGTGGCTCATGCCCATCCACAAGCAAGCAAATCATCACATCCACCACTAAAATGCCCTATGACAGGAACATTTTATCGTTCCCCTGCCCCAGGTGCACCTCCTTTTGTGAAGGTAAATGCTTAATTTGCGGGTAGGGTTAATTGCATTATTATTTAAGGATTTTTTTTTTAAATTGATTGATAAAAATAAAATATTAATATAAAAAAACTTTTTAATATATCAATATTATTTCAGTAGGAAACAAACACTCAAACTGATCCATACCTGACTCAAACTTGAACAAAATAAAAATTTTCGATAATGATCTTACTTGTAGACAGATCTAGTACGGAGGCTATGTAATTTCGGACTAGCTGATGAATTCCACTTACATTTTATCTTTGTATTTGACATTGAGTTTTTTCCGTTAGGTTGGAGACAAGGTCCAGAAAGGTCAGGTAATTTGCATTATTGAGGCAATGAAGCTAATGAACGAGATTGAAGTAAGTTTATGTCTCCTTCCCTCGTTATTAAAGCAGTAAAATATTGCAGACGGATATTTAAATAACAATTACGATTACGGATATATTATTTGTTGTCAAATTTATCGTGGTTGTAAATTAGTAAATGTTATCATGATTTTTTTTTTCAGTTTGTACTTAAAAATATAATAATTATAATTACAGTCATAAAAACTAATATTTTATTTATTAAAAACATTATTCAGAAGTTGTAAACTTGAATTTATGTACTTGTAATTTACGATTGTAAGTTTAATGGTTATGAACTACTATTCATTTATACCTTAATTACAATAAAGATAACGATAAAAAAAGTCAAGACTATAGAATAATAATCGTAATATCATGTTGTAACTGGTATTTAAATTTTTAATTGTTAAGGTTTCGAATAATCATCATGGAAATGGGTCTGCTATTTTTGCCGTGCAGGCTGATCAATCCGGAACCATAGTTGAAATACTTGTAGAAGATGCCAAACCAGTGAGCGTCGACATGGTATTATCTCTCTCTCTCTCTCTCTCTCTCCCCCCCTCATTGCCTCTATGCCTCTCCCTTTCGCTGCTCACTTTCGATACAAAAGCTTGCTATATATATATATATATATCGACTAAATCTATGGCAATCCCATTTTTTGCAGCCTCTTTTCGTCATCGAGCCGTAAAAGATTACACGAAGCCCTGCTGCCATGATGTTTTGTCTCTTGTTTTTTTTTAACGAAGACTGAATAAAATAAATTTATCAAAATTATTATATTATAGCTATAATATAATCAAAAACGTTATATTATAGCTATAATCAAACATAGTTGTTTTATTCAACTTATAGTGTTTGCCTTTTTTTTGCCCCACTGAAACTTCAAATATTTATGGTAGATTTCAATTATAAAGGGTAATGTTTGATTTGGTGGCTTATTCGATAGAAAATATAAATCAAACAGTAATTAATTTCTTTGAGCAGGGATATATGTATAAATGTTTATTGAGCCAGATGATTTGGTTTAAAACGAGTATTAAGATAAAGGTTTTTAATTTTCGTGTATTCAATATTTTCAATTCAAAATTTTTCATTGCAAAAGTTGGTAGACAGTAAAAACATGGTTTTCAGCATCATTAATAGATATCATGGTTTTTAATACCATACTGGTTGGTACATGCTGATGTTCAATTATATTGGTATTAATAGTTTTTGGTACTGTTTCGATTTTGATATATCTCTGTGCTGATTATATTATTATGTACCGAACTATTTCAGTTGTATTGATCAAAAATAATTATATCGATTAGTACATAACATAAGTTTTTTAAAAAAATATATTGATATTAATTGTAAATTTGATAAATTAAATATAATTACATGTAAATTTGATGAATATAAAATAAAATTACTTATAAATTTGATCAGTGTTAGATTGTAAATTTAACAATTATTAAAAGGTTTTAGTATTACTATTTAGACTGATATTAATATTTTCATCTTTGATGAATTTTTTTAAAAACAATATATATCATTGATGAGTATTTGATATATAAAATTTATTTAACCTTATTTATTTCATATTTGAAACTCTTTTTTATATGTATAAATTAAAAATGTTCAGAAGCCGATAAACTTAAAATGATACATTAAAACATATCGGTATCAATACGTACCAGTACTAAAACAAAAATTGTACATCCATCAGTACGGTATTAACTACGTACCAGTATTAAAACAAAAATTGTACATCCATCAGTACGGTATTAACTACTTGGGTATATATACCAATTGTTCATAATTATAGCATCAACCAACCTATACAAGTACATCCATTGATATAGTATTGACTATTTTGGTATATTCACCTTCACCTGCCCTCAATAGAAACTAAAATCATTAGAAAAGAAACAAATCATCGATTAACATATGTTAGAGTTCCTATTTTTTTTCAAAGTATCTGTATTTTATATTTATATTTGATATATATTTGGATATGAGAATAGGAATATGATCTTTCAAAGACTTTTCAGATATATAAAAATCTTTCAAAAAATTTTAGTATATTTGTGCACAATACTTATATACCAACCAACAAAAAAGAAACTTGAATAAGATCATCCTTTATCTCACCTTTACGATCTAAAATCATCAAACAAAAAGAAAATGTGCATACTAAGCTGCATTGCTGCTTGATCAAGATGATCTCTAATAGTTAATGTTATTCGGATTTGAGTATTAGTGACAAATATAGTTATATTTTTGATAAAAATATATTTTTTTATTTTTTTATTTTTCATGTATTTAAAATGTTATATTTTTATATTCATATTCAATTATACATCGAATATAAAAATTTAAAAAAATAAAAAATTAGAATGACATAACTTTTTTCTAAAGAGACTTGAGCTAGTTAGCATAAATGAGTTAGAAAGAGAAGGAAATCAATGGCAAACTGGTTTCCTTCCAAAGGAAACATCTGAGTAAACATTGAATTAAAAAAGAGCAGATAGTTCAGATTTCATTTAAGTCAAAAAGCTCTGAAGTTAACCTAAGATAGTGACATGGAAATGAGAAAAAAAAAAAAAAGAAAAAGCAAGGGCAAATTAGTTTTTTTTCTTTATCCCATAGAAGGGACTTTTGCCGGTAAACTTGTCCATAGATCAATTCATTCATTTTATATAATAATTTTTTTAATTTAATTATAAATATTAATATAAAAAATATATATTTTTAATTTTCAAATAATATTTTAAGCAAAAAATACAAAGTTCCAAAGTCAATTCAAATGCACCATGGATAAAAACGCTTTTCGAGTCCCACCTAGTTCGGCTCATAAGGAGATCTGCCAATAGCTGGCATCGAAAGAGCGGATGACGTGTCAAAATGCAAATGTAAGCGGAAAACCCAGGACCTTAAAAGCCTGTTATTACTTAAATTTTTACGCAGAAAGAACAATAAAAATGTACTCATAGTCCGTTGCTGTCGAGCGTGAGAGGGCGCAAGAATCCTTCAATCAGAGAGAGAGAGAGAGAGAGAGAGAGAGGGCGAAACAAAAGGCGGAAAAAGGAGCGATGGGGGAGGAGAAGCGGCACCAGATGATGCAAAACCTCTTCGGAGATCAGTCGGAGGAAGAGGAAGAGATCGATTCCGAACATGAATCCAACCCTCAACCCAATTACGCTTCCGTAATTTATTTCTTTCTCTGTTTTTTTTTTGTTGCATTCTTTTCTTCTTAAACGCTAGGGTTTATTTTTTTCCAAGCTCAGTGCTGTCGTGTTTGAAAATTATTTTTCAATGTTAATAATTAAATACCAATTTCTTTTATTGCGTTTTTGCTACTAAATGATTGATTTGGTTCGAAGAATTTTTGTAATTTAGTGGATGGGTTTTGGCCTGATTGTTAATGCTAATCGTTTTTGTTGTTTTTTGTTTGGATAATACAAAGCTTAGGCTCGACAAAGTAGATAATTGTTGTATGGCTGATTCTCTGTATTTAGGTTCATTTAAAGCTGTAAATTGATGTTTTGAAGAGTTTGTATAGCAGCTCATTTTATTTTTTCCCTTTTCTAGTTTCTCTTAAATTTGTCCTGAAATAACTGTTCCTTATTGACTTTATTTTTTTACCAATACGATTCTGAAATCATTCGTAATAAGGGTTTAAGGGACACGTACGCCCAACACAATTACAATAGAGGTGGATTTGTTCTTATACAGTTTTATGAACCCTTTTTTGGATGAAAATGGAACATGAAGCTCCATTATAGTTGATCCTAGTTTGCCTAGATGTTTGCATTTACTGGGTCAAAGTATCTAAAAAGGAAATCTAGGTATAGAAAGTGATAAACTGATGTTCTTACCAGTCTCGTCTTTCTCCCTTTTTCCTGTTTAATTAAATATCTGCAGAAAAAAGAACTAAAGCCTTAAGGTAGTTGATCCAAGTTTGCTTACGTATTTTATATGCTTTGGTGCATAATTAGAAGAAAATTGCCTGAAGTTAACCTGTTGATGATTTGTATGCAGGATGAAGCTGAGGGTGCAATGGAGCCTGAGGGTGAGGGTGAAGCTGAAGTGGAGGGGCATGGTGAGGCAGAAGCGGAGAGTGATGGTGACCTACATGATGTAGAACCTCATCCTGGAGAAAGTGAGGGTGAAAGAGAACAAAGTTCCCAAGAAGTAGATATTGGCGATCATAGGGGGGAAAGTGAGGCAAAAGATACAGATAGTGATGAAAAAGAAGAATATAGTCAGAGGGTAGTGACAAGCCGGAGAAGGGAAGTGTTTGAAAGTGGGTCAGAGAGGTCTGAGGAAAACCATTATCCTGATAATGAAGATGAGGAGGTTGATCAAGCTAGAAGTCCAAGGTATCATGCTCTCTCTATCTCTTACTCAGTTTTATGCCTATGCACATTGTGCCTGTTTCTACTTGTGTCTATTTTTCTTTCTTGTTGCTTCCTCCCCCCCGTATTTTTTTCCTGGTTAGGTATGTGCCCCACAGTACTCTGACATTGTATGACAAGTTTTCTAAAATGCAGAAGTATGTATTTTTTCCAAAACCGAAACAAAAATAAATTGATCACAATGTTGCATAGTAACGATTCCTTGAATGTATTCTTTTTTCTAATGAGTTGTACTTAATGGCAGTAAATCACCAGGGGAGAACGACCAGGCTCACCTTTCACATTCGGTGGCTGAAATTCGTGATGTATTTGGTGATTCTGATGATGAAGATGCAGCAGAATATGCAGTTCGACATGAAATGGAGCAAGACGAAAATGTGAGTATTAATGTCAAAAACAATATCGTTATTTGTTTTGCATATATAATATTTTCAGGCTGCCATGCAGTAGTTAGAATGATAATGTAAATGGTTTACCCCTTAGAGTTATCCTTTGGAAGAGGAAGGGAGCTACGGGAAGAGTCCAAGAGCTGAAGATATGGTGCATGATGCAGATGGTCATTACGAGTCAGATGACGAGCATGTTGAGGTGAAACAGAAAGAGAAGCCAGTTGGCCCCCCCTTGGAGCTAGAGATTCCATTGCGCCCAGCTCCAGCTCATCCAACCAAGGTTTATCTTCTTCTCATGCTTTTTCCCCATCTCTTGAAAGGAATCTAACCTGGTATAATTTAAAGGGCATTTTCATAGTGTTTTTAATGATATTTTAGAAGTTGTTTCACTATTAAATAGTTTTTGTCTTGGGTATACTATGCTATATTTATTTTTAAACGGAAGCATGAGTTGAAAAGCATTTGGGGTTCTGAGGGCCAGTTGTTACTTTAAGCTGTTGACTTCAGGCCAGAGTTTATACTTTTTTCATTCTATTGCAGATGAACATGATCAAAGTTTCTAATATAATGGGCATTGACCCAAAACCTTTTGATCCCAAGACATATGTGGAAGAGGATACATTTGTGACAGATGAATCTGGCTCTAAAAAACGTATACGTTTGGAAAACAACATTGTGCGTTGGAGGACTATCAAGAAGAAAGATGGCACAACATCAGTGAGTAAATTCCCTCCTCCTGCCCCTTATTTTCAGTGGTTTGGCTTGAGCATGCTGGAACAGAATTTGGATCTATTTATTGCATGTATGTGGTGTAAGTTTGGGATGGTCACAAATTCATTGAAGACCTTTGTGAGTTGTGAGTAGGGTGATTGTTTGCCAATCAAACAGTTAGATTTCTTTTCTTAACGGCTGTATTTGCTGTTATATATCTAATTTACAAAATTAAGTTTATTGTTTGTTATCAATTTGTTAATTTCTTAACCAAGCCGGGGTCTTATTTTTCCTCTTGTTGTATGCAGTATGAAAGCAATGCACGCTTTGTGAGATGGTCAGATGGCAGTTTACAATTGTTAATTGGAAATGAAGTTCTTGACATATCTGTACAAGAGGCACAGCATGATCAATCACACCTTTTTCTGAGACATGGAAAGGTGACTTTTTCCCTGGTTTGAAATAGTTGATTAGAGTATATAATATTTTGAATTCTTTCAGCTCTTTCTTTTTCCTATCCAAACATGCCTAGATTTAAAATTGATCAATAAAGGCTTCAAGGTCATACATTTAAGATTGTTCTTATTCACTTGTTGATATCTCCTGTTTTTCTGTTTTAAACTTGGATTGAAAAAAAAAGTCCTCATTGGTATCTGAGGGTGATTTGTATGTCAGTTCTGCATCTAGTGACCTATAATATCATAATTGTTACTTTGAACTGGCCTCTCATAACAGCTGCTGACATCTTACACTAAGTTGCTCAAAAAGCCTCCGAGACTCTAGAATCAAAGGTTCACTGATCAAATATGGAATGATTTAAAGTGGCGGAGAAGTAAAAGAAAAAAATTTGCATATGGTCTTGTATCTTTGTTTTTGACAATGTCCTATTAGTTGGCATATGGACTTCTATTATATATATTGCTAATAGTTCAACACAGAACTGCTACACCGAGATTGAGATGGATATGTTTTTACTTCATGCTTTGAACATGATATTTGTGAGCATGTATGTGTGTGTAAATATTTGGTAGGGGAAAAAGGGGTACGAAAGTTCTATAGTCAACTTCCACCTACATGCTTCATAATTCCACTAATAGCATCTATCTTTGTTTGGGAAGGTTGCCACGACTTGGATTTGATTTGGTAGGCAAGGAACAGAATTTGTCTTGAGAACCTTGATTTTGGGCTATTATGTGCTTATACAATGGAATTTATTGTATTGGTATATGGCTTTGAGTTCCACTTCTAAGGTGGCTCTAGATAGAAATCTCATGTAACATTCTCATTTTCAGGCTGTTGTTGTTGTTGTTGTTTCTGTTATTGTTAATCGTTTTTCAACAATAGATAAACCTGAGCTGGACGTAGAAATTGTTTTGTGGTAATTGCAGGGAATTCTTCAATCCCAAGGGAGAATTTTAAGAAAGATGAGATTTATGCCATCTTCATTGTCATCAAATTCTCATCGGTTATTGACTGCTCTTGTTGATTCACGTCATAAGAAAGTCTATAAGGTTAAAAACTGCATCACTGACATTGATCCTGAAAGGGAAAAGGAGCAAAAGGAGAAGGTAATCAGTTGCTCATCGCAAAATTGTGTTTGAGGTTGTTTCTCAGTGACATGAATTTACAATGTTCATTTTCTTACGATTTTGCAGGCTGAGAATCAGACGATCAGGGCTAACGTACTTCTGAATCGTAAGAGAGAAAAGGTGAACCGAAAGTATACACAAACTGTAGAAAGAAAACGTCAACTTTCAACTGGTTATTTGGAGGGTGCTCTTGATGAGGTCTGCTTTTTTCCTTTCCTGTTGACCATATGTGGGATGTCTTATATATTTAATACTTTGTGTTCCTTTATTGTTTATTAGGATGATGGCTAATATTGTTTTTACTGAACTGGCCCATCTTCAATTTCTGAACATGTATAACCGTTCCTTTTACATATCCTCTATTAATTCTTTATAAACTGAATAACATATGTTGATTTTCATCTATATTTTATCAGGAAGATGAAATGGATTATAATGATTCTCGTCACTCTCGTCGCCACTTTGAGGAAGAACTGGAAGTAGAAGCTCGGGCAGAAAAACGCATTATGAATGCCAAGAAGGTATTTTCACTCTTACTCCTAGGGAAAAGTCTTTGTTGCAATTTGTTACTCAGATGCTTTTATTTACATATTTTTGTGATTATCAGTCGCAGGGTCACAGGGACATCCCTCGCAAGTCATCCTTGTCAGATGTTAAATTATCTCGGCGGCCTATTAATTTCTCTGGAAGTGACAGAGAGGAGTCGGAGTATGAAACTGAAGGAGAGGAAGATGAGAGGTCTCCACACAATAGGATTGAGGATGAAGAGCCAGAATACGAAGAATCGGAAGAAGAGGAAGAGCACTATGAAGAGGTAGATGCTAACACAAACAGAGCCTCAGAAGAGGAAGAGGAAGCTGAGGTATTTGTTCGTTAATTTCTTTCTTCTTCAACAAGTTTTCCATGCTTTATATTTGAGCATAATATTCGTGTGCCATATTAAAAGGCATTTCAGATGGTGCTCTTCTTTCCTGCATAAGCTGCAGAAGCCTTGGTGTCAGTACTGCATGATTCTTGAAAGGCTACTGATTAGATAGCTCCTCTAAATGCATGACCAAAAAAGTTTGAATAGCTTCTACTTGTGTGATCTGTTGGCTCCACACCTTGCTGATTAATTTTAGTGATATTTTAATGCATCTAATTGTTCTTATAATCTATCGGTTTCTTCTCACATATGGCATCGATTGGATTGGATATGACCAAAGAAAGGACACGAATTGGATATCTATGAATTGAAAGAATATTTTCTTGTACATCCTGTCTGTCCAAATGATTGCATATGTTTTCTTGCTGACTCATACATATTCCTTTAAAGATGTGGTCTTTCTTCATGCTTAAAGACATGATGCTCCTAGAAAAGTCTGTAGATTTTTTATGTTGATCAACAGCTTCTGTGTCTATTGTACGTGCTTGCATGGAAAGGCTTCTTTGGAGATACAACAATTTGATATCCCTGTTGCCCAACAACTGATACCACCGTTTTGAGTGGAAGGGTGAAATTTTTGTATGCACGTGTTTAACATGTCTGGGAACGATGGACTTTGTTGGGTGATTATTTCAATGTCTGTAATTGGATTGGAAAATGGTGAATATTGAAATGCCATATGTGTATATATATATATATATTTTTAGATTTCAACAATTTCCTTAACATGGAGCATATATGCAGCAGAACATGATCAGCAGATCTAAGCATTTTGACTTGCCTTCTATTAGTAATTGAAGTTCCTATGTATGTGTTTGCTTTAGTTATACCTTGCCCTCCCTCCTCATTTTTGTTTCTTATAGAGGAAATAATACCTTCTTCTTGTTATGCAGAAGCATGGCATGTAATGACATGTAAACGGGGCTACAAATTTTCCCATCAATCATGTAGTGTTAAGAATTTATGAATTTTGTTTTCTTGAATGTTTTTGCAGGAACCTAGGCAAAAGGTGAAGGGGACTGTTGGCAGTATTAAGCGCAAGGGAATTGAGTCAGACGAGGACTCACCCCCTAGAAAAGCTCCGACTCATCGTCGCATGGCAGTTGTTTATGATAGCGACGAGGAGTGAAACTTGCCAGAGATAAGATAAAAGTAGGTCTCTCTCTCTTTCACAACATTTGCATTGACACGTGTACACACCGAGACAGAAGCATTGAAACTTCAATCTGTGAAGACCCTTTTCATCACTATTTTGCCCCATGTTTTTCAGTTTTGATTTATTATCAGTACATGATAGTTTGAGCATATTAGGACAAATTCACACATCCAAATCAAGTTCTGTAAAGAAATATCTCAAATAAAAAAATATATATAGCTTTTTTTCTTTGGGGGGGGGGGGGAGGGATAATTGAAAGAATATAGCTTTGATTTTGCTCAAAAGGGACTTTTTTTGTTTCCAATTTTCATGGACTGGCCAGGCTCTTTTTTATTTTTTATTTTTAAAAATAAAATCATTTTTTCTATGATTATGTGATCTGACTTGTTATAACAAAAAAATAAATAAAAATCTTGTTATTGGATTGAATCAACATCCTAGTGAGATGATGGTCTGTCTACTTGTTATTCTAAGACTTTGATTGTTGTTACTATGTTTCCACAGGGAAAAAAAATGAGGGAAAAAAAAAAAAAGAAGCTTGTATCCTCTGACAATGAATTGCAGTCCGCCATTTTGTGATTAGGATGGTTGAGCTGAGGCTGGATGCTTCTTGAGTTAACGGCAGTACCGGAAACACTGAACGCAGCTTAAGTTTTAAATTGCTATCGTCTTCTTTACCACCTTTCATCATTTTTCGAATATTGTACATATAAATACAAAAAACTATTACTTGTGATTGTGCTTGACCCAATACGGACACAGCTTGATGGATCAATTGGATTGTCCGGTCTTTGAATAGGTTCACGCGGCATAATTCATATTTTTGTTTGATCACTATCATAAGCTTAATTTTTTTTTTAGTTAATTAGTTGGTAAATTTTATTCATTAATTGTAAAGAATTTCCCTCCTCCCCATGATGTAAGCATTTTAAGACGAGTGACTTTGGATTATATATATATATATATATGTATTTCATAATTACGACACTAAATTAATAAATATATAAAAATATATATGTATGTATCGCGCTGGATCCGAGATGATCCATAACATAACTAGGCCAGGACCATTATTGGGCCTAGAGTTTTGAAATCTGAGCCGTGTTGGGCACAGTCAATATCATGGGCTGACAGTGGCCGACAGTGCCCAGCCATGACTAGGCACATACTACACCCAGTTCAGCCACCCCGTTTTGCGACCAGTATTTTTTTTAAAACCATAAATACAAGGAGAAATGGAATATATTTCTTTTACTATAAAAGTATTTATAAATCAAATTATAAATTTTTCTGTTCAGCCCAATTAAGAATTTATTTTATTATTTAAAATTATATTAAAAATTTATTTTTATTATTATTTATAATTAAATTTAAATAAAATATTTTTTAATTCAAACTGATTTGAATTAAGATTTATCAAATTCATATACAAACCTGCTCAATATGGGCTGGACTTTCAAACCAACGGACTGCCCACTGCACACAATTCATGGATAGGTTCTTGTGCTAATATTTCGGAGCAAAATAAACAAACCGACAAAATATTATCAGCAGACCCTAAAATAGGTCATAATCTCCAAATAAATTAAAACAGAGACTGGCTAGTTATGACGTGTCTCAATGCTAATATTCCATTGCCTAAGGAACCACAATGTATATACTCATGTCTACCCCAGCAGCAGCAGGAAAGGTTCACTGATCCTCAAAGATTAATCTCCATTTGTAGAGATTCCATGATTTTTTTTCCACAGTAATCAATCACCTAATCAATGTGTTGCATCATCATCAACCGAGGTTTTATCAGAAATGAAGGTGCCTACCGATTTGAACCAACGCATCAGATTCCGGTGATCCTTCACGTAGAGCCATGCTTGTAGAAATGGGAAGAGACTTTCATTCACCCCTCGTTCGTCTATGTAACTGTGAAATGCATCCCTCATCTTTTCATCCAGATCTCTGCCAATACACAAAAGAGATGGCTGCTTAGTAATACACAGCGATAAGAACTAAGAATAGGTTAACTGATAACTGATTAAAAGAAAAGAAAAGAAGTAAATAAACTAGATGTGACCCTCCGAATACAAAAAAAAAAAGAAAACCTTTAAAAAAATTAAATATACTCTTGTCACACATCCGTATCCGACAATTACATCAAAACCCATGTAACATCGCATTATTATATAGTTATATTATCCCGCCACACCCCCCCCCCCCAAAAAAAAAAAAAAGAGGTTCCTAGAACCAAAGCTATCTTCCTCATTCTTGTGACTCTTTGGTTAAAGTAAATAGATTTTAGCCATATAGAACTTGACTGCTTAGAGGAAGCAGTTTCAATTTTCTTTTCAAGCCAATAATAATCTTAACTTCTTTTTTATATAAAAATAGTTTGAAGATAAACTGATAATGAATGTTGGGGTTATCTAATTATACTATATTATGCTGATTTCAATTCTCTTTTAACAATTTAACACACCATCCTTCCAAGCAATTTATGAGGAAAACTAAATTAAGAAGCATCAAGTAATCAAATTTAATAATTAAACATATTGAAATACGATGAGTTGATGATGACTCACTCGAAAACAGGGCCGCTATATTTAGATGGAACAGAAACATCCTCCGAAGGTTCAAGCTTTGGCCTCATTGCAACAGAATGGATCCCAAGAGCATCCGGATACAATCCACAAAGAAACTGTAAGCACTCTTTTTGTCCAGGCTTTGACACATCCACGTGAAGGAACAACTGATTGATTCCATCCTCCTCGGGATCGTCACCTTCACCTCGAATAATGTCCGTCAACCGTGTGACAAAGATGCTAATTTCCTCCTTGCCATAGGTTCGCTTGAGAACAGGCCCATTACAGTCAAGTGCACCTTTGATAATGGTAAATGGTGAAGGAGGGCTCACTTTCTGTCAACATTAACACATTCACTTTGTAAGGCAAGCTGATTAAAACATCAGATGAGTAGAGAGTTTGTTAACATAAACTAAAACTAATGCAAGTCAGAATGTGCATACTAGCAGATACAAGTATCAGTACATGAATATCTCAAAAAGTATAAAACAATACGAATTATTAATATATTAAAATTTATATAAATATAAAAAACCTTAAACACGATATGAAATAGAAAAATATATGACATGATATAGATACACGATTTGACGGATCTAGTAGAAAGTCCCTTCAATGTACCTCCCTTAGATTCACAACAAAAATCTGCTTGAAAACCAATCCTAAAATCAGATTATCATGCAGCAATAGAATCTTGACTAGATGATTCCTATTATAAAAGGCAGCCATTATATCAAAGTCCTTGAGTTTTCATTCACATTAGTTTCGCCTTTTGCTCCTGAGAGCAAATAGCAAAAATGCACACTTGATATAAAAAATGAACAATATTTTTGAAAGATTAAGGATTAAAAGTTTGACTTCTATGGATGATAAGATTCATTTTAGAAACTATAACCCTGTACAACTCTCCCTAAACCTCAAGGTTTTAACTTTGGACAAAAACCTCAGGATTCAGGCAGACATCCAAAGTTAAACCCTGACGGTCTAACATGTTGGGTTTTAGAGGGATTTTAGCAGAAATAAAAGAAAAATAAAGGTAAAAGATAATATATACTATTAGAGAGATGAAGAATGAATCATACAGGTGGGGGTGTCATTTTGGAGAGTTCGAGGTAGTGGTCTTTGAGGGAGCGGAGCAACAGTGAATCAACGGCCGCCTCCGGCGCTGATGCCGACGTAGAGCCGTGCTTGCCGCTTCCAGTGACTGCGCCTCTTGTTGCTATCAGCCGCCATGTTTGGCTAGCTTTGTTCTGTGTCACCGTTCTTCTCAACATGAAAGCTGTCCCTTTTTTTTATTTTCTAGTCCCCCTTTGGCTTCTGCAAAGGAACAAAACAGCAACGAGAAAGCCGCTATGTCAAAAATCCAAACCCGGAACCCGTTTTTGTAAGTAGTATTTTAGTTTAAATAATATATTCATATGAAATTACGTTTATAAAAATTAATTATTTAGCTCGAAATATCAATCTTACAGATAAATTGAACTTAAATATTTAATATTATTTATTCTTTTATATATTCCAAATTTGGAAAATTTTGTATTTTTAAATTTAATTAAATTCTTTTTTATAAAATCAAAATTAAAATCAAATGAGTTTGAAAAATTAAAAATTAAAAATTCTAAGCTGTTGACTAAATCGGCATTTATATTTAATATATTGATAGAATATATCTATATATATATGCACCATCTAAACCAAATATTACCATATTATTTTTAATGGTACAGTATTATTTGGTGTATTGATTTATTAACTTTCGAGGCATTGAATATAAATATAAGTCGAAATAATGTGAACTTATTTTAAAATACTATTGTAGTATTTTATAAAAAGAATTAACTTACATTGGTATAATACTCTTATAATTTTGTGTATGATTGATAGTTTAACGAATTAATCATTAAATTTAATAATATAATCATATTTGTTTTATTTAAAAAGTTTTGAATTAATTTATATTTATATATATTTAGTGTTTGTTGCCAAACAAGTTTTTTCAAAAAAGCTTAAAAAAAACTTGGCTTATTTTTAATAAACAAAATAAAAAAAATTAAAGAGAAACTAAAAATAAAAGCTTCCTCTTCTCCATTTTTACAAACATACTAGCTTTTTACCTTTTTTTTCAAAAATATCCTTATTAATTAATGTAAACCTAATATATATATGCTTATAAAAGTAAAGCTATTTAATGATTTTAATTCAATTTTAAAAGCTCGAACTTTTTAATAATTTTTTAAAATAAAAAAATCGAACCAAACATGTATTAATGATTGAAAAACTTAAAATTTTTATATCGAATAAATACGTTACGGATTTTAATTTACTTGAAATATTGGAACACTTCACTTTAAGTGCATGTATGACATTTTTTATCCTTCAAGTGTGTATGTCTACGTTTGCAATAATCTTTGAAGGATGTGTTTTTTTATTATATATTAGTATTAAAATATTTTAAGTTTTCAATTAAAAATAATAAAAAAACCACCGACCAGAAAAGAGCGTGTCTTATAGTGTCTAGGAAGGCGTGTGGGATTGTAGTGGATAATAAATCTAGCACAATATTGAATGATCTGCGTTACACGTGGCCAAAAACATTTTTCAGATAATGTTTAGCCGACACACACGTCACGCTAAGACTGTCCATGGGCCGCAGCCGTGAGTTTTTTTCTTTTTAATCTATATTAATTTATATATATATTATAATTAAATTTAAATAAAATATTTTTATTAAATAAATAATATAAATATAAATATTCATAAATATAAACTCATTTCAATTTTTTAATTTAAATAGAGTTTTTAAAATTTAATGGATAATCTTACGTTTAA
>JAQSVH010194557.1:0-13351 GCA_029448705.1 Adansonia digitata | reverse complement strand
AACAAAAAGTCTTCAATTCTGCATTACGAAATTGGAGCAAAGCAATTTCAAACAAAAAAGAAATTGATTAACAAAAACGAAATTGAAGCAAAGCAATTGAAGCCCTTTCATTTGCCTAAATTTGATTAACAAAAAAGAAACTCAATATTAGATAACCAATAAGAAAGCCAGAAGATGCAGAGTTCTGAACCAAGTTTTCTTTAAGACAAATAGAAGATTTCTTCGACCTTGTTGATGTAAGGATTGTTGGACAGCATTAACTATGAGGTATTGTCTGCTTTAGAGTAGTGCACAGATTGTCTTTACGATTTTTGTCTTTTGAGAAAAGTCGCCTTAATAGGGAAAAGGTGATCCTCGCTTTATAAGCCAAAGTCTATATCCTTAGCTAATTGATATGAGATTATTATTTACCCCAACACTAGCCCCAGATAAAAGTGTGGACTGTTTAAGTCAAGTAAGTCAAATAGACATGTTTATATGTTAACTAAATATTACCCATTTGTATGGTGAGTACAGATTGTCCTTACAATTTTGTATTTTGAGAGAAGTCGCCTTAATAGGAAAAAGGTGATCCTCGCTCCATAAGCCAAAGTCTATATCCTTGGCTAATTGATATGAGATTATTGTTTATCCCAATACTAGCCCCAGGTAAAAATGTGGACTGTTTAAGTCAAGTAAGTCAAGTGGACATATTTATATGTTAACTAGTTATTACCCATTTGTATGGTTTCGATTGTTTAAGTCGAGTAAACATGTTTACATGTTAACTTAGTATCATCCATTTGTATGCCAAGTTTCCTATTAGTCGAGTGGGTATGTTTATGTGATAATTCGGAGTTACTCATTTATATGCCTGACTAAAATTTCAATTATAAGCTTATAACTTGTAGATACCCACAGACAGCACCATTGTTGATGCAAGAATTGTCGCACTATGCCCGTTATGAGTTATTGTCTGTTTTAGAGCAATGCACAAATTGTCTTCACGATTTGTCATTTGAAAAAAGGTGCTTCAATATGAGAAAAGTAATTCTTGCTTTATAAGCTACAGTCCATATCCTTAACTAATCGATGTGAGATTATTGTTTGCGTATCTAAAACAGCAAAAGTTTCTAAATGGTTGAAGGGGTATAACCGGCGGAATAGATCAGGGGTTAAAAAAGCCTCAAAAATTTTCAAAAGGATAATGCACAATAAAACAGTTAAGTAGTATTATGCGGCATGTTTTACAGACCTAAAAGATAGTTTTTCTCTGTTGTTGGTGTCCACCAAGGTCGTGACTAGAATTCTCCATTGACGGTCAGCGGTTTAAAGCCAATCTCATTAGATAGCGCAACAAAGTCAATCCCACACTCCAAGCTCTCAAGAACACTCTAGAAAGAAGAGATACTAGTAGTAAATGCATTCCCTGATACAGGAAAATATCGTAGGTGTTAATTACTTGAGAATTTCTAAAACATCTCTGCTTTTTCTATGCTGTCTGCACCCTGCTCTAGCCGTAGAATTGGTGACTCAATTACCAAATATTGATTGGAATGTTGCAACCACTCTTTGAAGTGAACAAATTCTATTACCTGGAGTAAAAGGTAAAAATAAATTCCTAAGTTCACATTATCACAACCTAAATCTCATTCGAACAATTAACTTATCTTTGCTTTCCGTTTTAGTGTTTGACATCTACTAGTTACAAGCACAGAGCCCAACAGTGAGCCTTACATTTTAGGCAAATTTTATATGTTGAACATAGACAGGAAATGAAGCAACAGAATATGGCTGCCATTGAATAATCTGCTTATTAAGGCAGAATCAAGAAGCTTGTTTGCCAAGCAAGAAAACCAAGCCCGGTAAGTTCCAAGTATAACAAAGTCATAGAACTTGGTGTTTTCTTTTGGAGAGAGCAAAGACCTCTCGCACCAAAAGAAAAGGATTTCCTTCATGCTGCATGCATAAAGTTTTCCTTTATAACCATGTTACTCCTGCAGTGGACAATATTATGCATCTTTTTCTATGTATGTTTATCTCAGTTTCTAATTTTCAATATAACATCAATGGTTAATATTAAAGTATTTGCACCAAGAGCGCAGGCAACCAAGTAGCATCAACTTGAATTACTACTCAGAGAGAGATCATTAAACACCCACTCTTTTTCGTTTCTCCTTTTTGTGGAAAAAACTGAAAAAAGGAACTAATGCCGATTTGGAAGGAGTATCTACAAAGGTAAGTACATACTTTAGAGTAATTTCTATGACGATAAGCAAGAAATGCAAGATCTGTGGATTCTCTGAAGTGATCATCCATAAACTTTGAGGTAATCTTTTAGCAGATTGCTTAAATCTGTCCACAGCAGAGATACCAACATCTGGGGCAGCATATGATGTGAGAAAGTTTCCATCGAGATATTCTTTACATCCAATGATTTGTACATAAAAAAGAGGAAGAAAGTAACTAGAAACATGTCAGAAAAGTGATTGGCATGTTGACTGTTGAGACAAAAGTAACGTTTCTAAGTATTAACCACGTGATCCCACTTACCTTTCATACGCCAATGAAAGGGCACCAAAGTTTGAATACAGATGCAACAATTAGATTTTGTACTGCCACACATATCTGCCAAAAATGAGCGTGCAGACAGATATTATCTCCAAAAGTAAGAACCTAACAAGCAAAACAAAGCACAAAACCTGTTTTAGTGCCACAAAAAACCATCAAGCGGTGCCATCCAACACAGTCATCTCATCAACGAAGATTAACTTCTAGAGCAAATAAGTCAAATTAAGCAAATAGAAATTTTCAATTCAAATTAATTATTCATTAGATGCTGCAATGAAAGTAAGAAAAATAAAAAAAAAACATTTCCTGACCTTCGGATGGTTAACCTGAACTTAAAAACCATTATCCCCTCAACGAAATAGCCAAGATTTCTTGTGCGCCAAAATACTTAAATCCAAAACGAAATTTGTTTTACGTGAATTGATACCTTAAGAGATATAAATAACTTTGTTGGCTGGAAAAGGAAAACTCCATAGCTTGAAGATTGAAATCATGCGTAGCAAAATCTTGACGATTGGCTCATCATTTCATTTCAAATATTTTTTTAATATTTATGATTTGCTTAGACTTCACCTTCATGATTTAACTACTTTTCATAAAGTGACTTGTCATGGGCCATATCCTTTTAAGTCCTATCTTTAAGATTTAACATATCATAGGTAATACTTTTAAGATTTAACATATCTTAGGTATATCTCAGGTTTTATCTTTGTAATATGACTAATCATAAGCTCTAACATCTTTTTTGTTTTATATTTGGTTGTTTATGATGTAGAACTACTATAAATAGGAATGAAAACCTCCAGCTCAATACAAAGAGAGCTAATTCTATACAAGCTTGTTTTCTCTTATTCTCTCTAGTTTTTCCTCTCCATTTCATCTTTAGCTTTGTTCTCTCCATTTCATCTTTAGTTTTTTTCTTTTTTTCTACAAATCCATCATTTCCCAATCATCCCCACTGTCATCTAACAACAAAAGAAAACACCACAAGTTGTTAGAGTTGGATGTTCACGAGTAAATAACTCAACCCAGAACCTAAGTACATGCTATAGTTACGGAGGCAAAGTTTTGCTACAAATTTCTGTAAAATCCATAATCATATCATAGTTTTAATATTTTCTTATATAAATTGGCGGCAGCAGCATGGTCACCTGCCCGAGCAAGAAGCTTCACCTGTCAACTTAAAGTCAAAAGAATATCATTGATAAGAAAAGCAGAGCAGAAGAATAACAACTCCCCAGGAAAATAACAAGCCGTCTTACATGTGAAAATGAATGTTAAACTAATTGATCTTAATGATGAATTCCAAGGTAATTTCCATCTAAGTTCAGGAAATATAAAACCTGTGTTTCGAATAGGTGATATGCATGTGCACAAAATATTTGAATATCAACATTTATAAACTATTAATGAGTTGGAAATATAACCTTCAGAAAGTAACTGTATCCATAGCTTACCACCACAATCATGAGAAGACATCCTAATTTCCCCATGAGAATTTCTAAAGCATCACCATATTTTGCTTCTTGCTCCAATATTGAAAAGTAGACAATAAGGGCTGCACAGATGTAGGATTGTAATCATATGTCAATGAGAACATAAGAGCTGCTCTCCAGACTGCCGGCAATGGAGAAGAGATGGAAACAGATTTGCACCTTCAGGGTCATGCAAGCTATAGGTACAACATGTTTCTTCAGTACGGCCTGAGCAAAGAGTAACAGCTTCTCTCCACCATTGCCACAAAGAACCGAACAGAAACTCAGACCCCACAAAGTAAGCAGTTGAAGAAGACGTATTCTACAATAGAAGAGATTAATTATTCTCATAGAAAATAATGACAGAAACATCTACACCCTCTTGTAGAGAGCATTATAGTATAAAGTTCCATGAGACAATCAAGTAGATTACCATGTCATAATAAAAACAGGATAAACCAAACAAGTCTGCATTACAAGCAATTTCTTCCACGAAAACCTTCTCATTTGTGCCAACAACACCATCAAGGCAACAACAAAATTTCTAGCAATATTAAATACTATGAAGGAATACATAAAGGAGATATCGAAAGTGTACTTGACATATATTTCCTATGAAAATGTCTAGCTATTGTTTTTGTTGTTGGATGATGAAAAAAAGGCAAAGAAAATGTTATAAAATATAGATGTCTTTTTTTTGGATAATTTAAACTATAGATGTCTTCAGAAGAGAAATTAACCGATAGTCTTTTATTATTCTACAAACAAGCGGTATTGTAAAAGCACAGATCCATTTTTTAAATGCATCAGGCAAACTTATCAAAGGGGGTTAAAGTTTGATTTCAAGCTGAAGAAATAGCATTTTCATAAAACTTCAATAAACAAACAAACATAAATCAGAAACTTTTTAAAGCTTAACACCGCCTTAGCCTTTCTGTACGTATTTTATAATTCTCATAAGCCTAGACCAGTGCTATATATTTCGTAGCAGCTGGTAAACCTAATTGACCTACACGGACGCCATTCTTAGCATCCCCTTTTGCACAAAGGACTGCAACATTTTCAACCCTGAAACCAGATCAGACTGTTGAGCTGCTGCAACCATCAACAGATTCAATATCAGGTTTGGAGACAGCAACTTTTTAGGGCAACCCAACTGCATAAAAAATATTTTCTTTCAAGATAGTTTTATTAGAAAAATATGCCATATTCAATTGAATTGATCAGATTATTTTCCGTATTTTTATTTTTGCATGATTAGTCATGGCCATGCCTAGCAGAAACACTGCAAAACTACTTCATCCAGGATGAACACAAAGAAGAGGTCGTAGCTAGCTTGTAGTCAATTCAAAGAATTGGAAACAGCCATCTTGCACCAAAAATTGTTTGTTCCAAACAGCCTACTTGTTACAGATTTTCCATTTTATTTATGAAGAACACACCAACAACGAATCATTTTTGTTATGGAAACAACCAATCAATGATATATTCAACAAATTGGCAAATGAATAAGCAGCTAGGAAAAGTAACAGAACCTGCAACTGGATGCTACAAAGTGCCCAGAGCAAAAACCTTTCTTCACCAACAAGCTTGTACACTTTGATGGCTGTCTGGCAGAAAATAAAACCAGAATAAGCAACACCAATTATGATTTTCTCCTCGTAAAACAGATGCCGGTAAAATTCCTATAATTTAAAAATGCAAAATAAAAGATAAGAAGAAAATACTAACTTGTTGCTGCTTAACAAACGAAGACTATGAAACATAACGGTTGAAAAGCCCCATCATAGATCCAAATTATTTGGGAATTTCTCACAAGCATGCTTATAACAGCTACTAGCCAACTTAATGGGTAATCATTGAGCCAAAAATAAGAAAAAACAGACAATGATCGAGTCGTTGGAAAACAATTTGCAGCGTGCCAAGAGTGAGATCATCCAATAACAGAAGCTCATTCTTATACAACAGCTCTTTCGCATTTAACGAAACAGATAGTGCTTCGCCGGATTTTCCCATCCTTTCCAATATATCAAAGAATTGCGAGCCTGCAAATAATCAAAATAGCATAAATAATTTAAACCACGGAAAAAAACAACTAGTTATTTAAGATAGAAGTTCATACTCTAAAAAAATAAAGAGGTTTATTAAAATTGAAAAAAGAGTTACAAGAGCGTAAGGAGAATGGGGATGTTTGGAAAGGCGAATGGTAGTGATTTTGGGAGCATTTTTGAACTTTCGAGAATCAATGGCGTCCTGAATTGGTTGGACCCGACGCTCCGGAATAGGAGTCTTCGGATTGGATACTTAAAAATCAAAGATTTGCTATGTCTCTCACTTTCCTGGCTATGTTGTCAATAGAGAAGGAAGGAATTTGAAGTGAGATGTGGATAACCTAGTCAGAGTGTTGTTTAGACATGTAGGTTTAAATGTCGGGTTTACCGTATAACTGGCTTTGGGTTTGGGCCCAAAAAAAAAAAGTACGAATGGATAAGTAACCGAAATCATTTCACTTTTTCAAAATTGAATCATACATATAAATAATTATATTCAAATGCTTTAAAAAAAACTAAATTAAAGTCGTTAATGTCTAACTCAAATTTAACTAAACTCATGAATCTTAGTCAGTAGTTCTATCCATCCATAAACAATTTATAACCATCTTCCTCTTTGAAAAAATTAGAATAATTTTTCGAAAAAAAAAACCAAAAAAAAACTTAATTTATGTTAACCCATCAATATTTTACCAAATAAATTTTAAAATTATTTTTTATATAACGAAAGGACCCTTAACTTTGATTTAGGAACCACTATTCTATATTACTTGTAGAATTAGGAATGCGTCTGTCATTTTTGTCTCCCCATCCCATGTTTGCCAGCCTTTCAATCATTGTATGAGAAGACAATATGTAATTAGGGCTCTCGAAATTACTATTATCATCATCCTAAATTTAGGTTAATATGTGTTTTCTTTTTTAATTGAAGAACTCCAAATGCAATTAGTTTTTGGACAGACATGTCAAAAGATTAATGAATTTCTTCATAAAAATGAAAATAAAGATATATGACATATAAACGAATTTCCATGCAACTTCATACAATTGTGAATGTAAATGAATCCAGTCATGACCAATAAATCAATAAATAAATAAAAGCAATCCACGTTATAAGAAAATGTAAGATCCGCCTTAGATCCATATCTTCCCAAGAAGTTGGATCTACAATCCTAATTTCCTGAAAAGAACGGAATCAATGAATCGTGAAATAGACAACCCATAAATCAAAATGCTCAGACGCGCGATACAATAGCAGGGGCCGCGGCGACGCTAGCAGCAGATGAAAACGAGAACAACCCCGAACCCAACGACTCCAGTTCATCAAGAAATAGATCCTCCGAAGTCCTAAACGCACCATGCGCACAGACAATCGCCACCCCCATCATCATTCCCGATATCAACAATGATCCCACGCTGGTAAAAAATATAACCACCAGAGTTAATACCACCAATATCGCCAGCTTTTCTCTATCCGAGTACGTTCGGCCCCATATCACCAGCGGCGGTTCCAAGGGGCGCACTGCGTAAAGGAAAAGCCACGCCGACATTAGTGACAGCAGGATTATGAGAGAGAAAGGGTGGGTGATGAATGAGAGCGCGAGTACAGCCGCGAGTATGGTAAGGTAGTTGGCTCGGAAGTAGAAGAAATTCTTGCGTATTCGCGAGGAGGCATCGGAGAAGGAGGCTGGTTTGGCGAAGGCAGTAGTGTCGATGAGCTCGGTCCAGGGGCGGCAGTGAGAGAGAGCGAGGCGCACTGAGCTGGAGAGGCGCGTGAGGATGGAGCAGGGAATCGGGGTTGTGAAGGAAGGTTTAGATTCGGCGTTGGGCTCTGAGGATGAGACTGGGAGCATTGGAGTAGAAGACATTGGCGGAATTTTGGGATCAAAGAGAAGTTGAAACAAATCTGAAATCTTTTGGGAGTAGGAGACGTTATGAGAAATTATTATTATTAGGTTGAGATTGTTTTGGGCGGAGGGGCAAGGAGAGGAGAGGAAAAGTTGAAACGGGATTTGATTCGAGAAGAAAGCTTGTACTCACCGTATATAAATAAGGGTATATAGGAATAATTTTGTGTTTTAAGAAAACGCGAAATTAAACCCGAGTTTGGGGGGTTTGAGCTTCGAATTTGATAATGGAATGAATCACAGTCAATCATACAGGACAGGAAGCAGTAATTTTCAAAGTAAATGCATTTCTTTCTCGAAATTAAAAATCAAGGTAGGAAAGGAAAGGACGGGAAAGGGAAGGCTGATTTGAAAGAGAGATGTAAGAGGGGAGCATTAACAATAAGGCCTATTGGGCCCGAGCTCAAAGTTAAGTTTGGACTTGAAATGCATCGTTTGTGAACGAATTTTTTTTTTTTTAAGTTTTTGGAGGTGGGGGGGTTTGCAGAAAGGGTTTAAAACAACCCAAATTACTGGTGGCAAACTCCAAACATGTCTCCAGTAGGAGCAGGACATACGATAACCCAGGTGGTGGATTAGGGAGGAAGAAGAGGCCTCTATCTTGAGAGCAACTCCATTTGGAGATCCAATCCGTGTCCATATCTTTTGTCTTTCTTGCGACATTGGTTTAGGGTCCAATTCCAAATCATTTTGAAGCATCACGTTCATGGCTCAAACCAGAGCAGGGGTGGAAGAATGGTGGGAATTTAACTCCATTTTTGAATGCTTTGATGGAGTCAAATTCGATGTGCAGGAACTTTCCAGCGACTTTGATTCCATTGTAAAACTAAATAGTTTATACTTCAGCAAGATCAATACAACAGTTACCAAGATGGTTTTCAAAAATAAAAAATGAATAAAATAAAATCAACAGTTGCCAAGATGGCATCCAAATCCTGCGATCCAATTTCCATCCGAATCTCAAATTATTCACCTAGACTGGAGGTAGCAATGCTCGTCCTAGGCTCCCAATCCAACCAAGGTTGTGTTTCATCCAATTCTTTTTCGGTTTTATCCCGAGCGATAAGGATTTCAGAACGAATCTGGGTAGATGAACTGGCATGAAGGTTTTTTTTTCCCCATAATTTGGCAAATGATATATTCATTTTTTATTCTCCAGTGTCACCTGTTGGTTACTACTTTCCAATTAGTAAAGTAATCACTAATAAGTTAGTAACTAAAGGAAAAAGAATGGCTAGAGAGACATTGTCCATCAACAAAACCGAGAGAGAGAATGAGACAGAGAATTTATGAATAATTATATTACATCGAATCAACTCAACTCATTATTATATTGGTTTGGGAAGTGGGGTGAATGAACTAATCAACTATGAAGTACGAACCTATATTGTTTGATGCTCAACTCTTCAATATTAAAAGGCATTTAATTTAATTTAATTTAAACCATTTTTATACGCCATGAATAATATTTGAACCAACTTTAAAATCGTCCACACTCATCAACAGACTATGGAGACGAGTTACGAAATAATAAACAATCTTCAAAGTGATTTTTCTTCGTCACTACTCAAAATTTACAAATATAAATATATATATATATACAATTAGATGGAATGCAACGTAATATTTTATTAATTAATTAAATGAAAATTTTGCTGCATACAAGTAAATTTTATTTTTGATTTAACTTTGGTATGAAAATGGAACTAGACTGACAAGAATCTTTACTGATTCATCTAAGAATAAAGAAAGAAAAAGAAAAAAGGAAATCAACTACTTTTTCCGAATTTATTCTTAAATCAATTTTCCATCACTCCGTAAGTAAAACACACAAATCTGCTCACCTGATCGTTTGTTTTCATTCATTTCTCATTCACGAAAGAAAACACAACACAACACTACGAAAAAAGTAAAAAAATAAACCAAGAGTTACCCAGTTAAACGTTTGCTCACTGGTGGTGCAACAGAGCGGAACAGAACATCGGACAACACAAAGTTCACTCTCTCTCTCTCTCTATCTCTCTCTCTTTGTCCAAATCTTTAATGAGGTCTTGAACAGTTGAACTAAACTCTATCCAAAGACATCTATCTCATCTCCGAGGCCATTCTCCACCTTCACTCATTCTAAACCAAATCATTTATTTACCTTAACTACCACTCTCACTTTTTTTATTTTAATTAATTTAATTTTCTTTACTTTTCATTCATCTCGGCGCCTTTTTTGCTTTTCTTTCTCAAAACGCGTTTCCCAGTGTCTTTTCCCTCGAATCACTTTCGTCCTCCCTCTATTCGCTCTCTCAACCGAACCCCCCTCCCCTCTTATCCCTTCGCCTTCCTTTCGTCAGCTTCTAAAAACCCTTACCAATTTAATTATTTTCTTAACAAGATTAAAAAAGGGCACAAGGCTCAAAATATCGTTTTTATGTGCTATAGTAGAAACAGGAACAGTTAGGAGAGAAGAAGAGAACAATAAAATTACTATTTTGGGCGATGGCTGACAATGGTGAAGAGAAGCTTTTAGCGGTGGCCAGGCACATAGCCAAGACGCTGGGCCACAACGACACCATGGCCGACGATATTTTGCGGATCTTTTCAAACTTCGACGGCAGATTTTCTCGCGAGAAGCTGTCTGACAAAATGATCGACGACGACCCCCGTGGCTGCGCCACGCTCGAGCGAACCCTCAATTCCTTGGACCGACAGATCTCTCAATACGTCGCAGCTGATCACCCCATCTGGGCTGACACCGCTGATTCTTCCTCCTTCCTTGACGCCATTGACGAGTTGATTGGGACAATCAGGGACTGGAGTCCTATGGCCGCTGAGAAATCCGTTGGCGCGTGTCTTGTACGCGCAGACGACTTGATGCAACAGTCGATGTTCCGCGTCGAGGATGAGTTCAGGTCGCTGATGGAGCGAGGAACTGAGTCATTTGAACTGAGTCGGAACAACCACGAGTCAACAGCGAACTTATCATTCGATTCAGAAGACGAAAGTGAAGAAAACGAAGGACTTATACATACCGGTGCAGATGCTGATCGCCGGATCCCTGTAGCTCAACCTATAACGGATTACGACATCTTAATCGACGCGCTTCCGTTGGGCACTATAAACGACCTTCACGAGATCGCCAAGCGCATGCTAGCTGCGGGGTTCGGAAAAGAATGCTCTCACGTCTACAGCACCTGCCGAAGAGAGTTCCTCGAAGAGAGCATCACGAGGCTAGGATTACAAAAGCTGAGCATCGACGAAGTCCAAAATATGCCTTGGCAAGAGCTCGAAGACGAGATTGAACGCTGGACCAAAGCCGCAAACGTTGTGCTTCGCATCCTGTTCTCGAGCGAACGGCGGCTATGCGATCGCGTCTTTTTCGGGTTCTCCTTGGCTGCTGATCTTTCCTTCATGGAAGTCTGTCGTGGCTCCACCATTCAATTACTTAATTTCGCTGACGCCATTGCCCTTGGAAGCCGATCACCGGAGAGGCTTTTCAAGGTTCTGGATGTGTTCGAGACTTTGCGCGACTTGATGCCCGAATTTGATTCCGTTTTTTCGGATCAGTACTGTTTATTTCTTAGAAACGAAGCGCTTACTATTTGGAAGAGATTAGGAGCAGCAATTAGAGGGATATTCATGGAATTGGAGAACTTGATTCGGCGGGACCCAGCTAAGGGAGCTGTTCCTGGTGGCGGGCTTCATCCAATTACACGTTATGTAATGAATTATCTCCGTGCGGCGTGTCGTTCACGACAGACATTAGAACAAGTTTTCGACGAAAGTCTGGTTGTTCCTTCTAATAAGCTTGATGATAGAAGGTTGTCTTCGTCGTCAATGTCGGTTCAGATGGCATGGATTATGGAGCTTTTGGAGAGTAATTTGGAGGTGAAGTCCAAGATTTATGGAGACACTGCTTTGTGCTCTGTTTTTATGATGAATAATGGAAGATATATTGTACAGAAGGTAAAGGATAGTGAGTTGGGGTTACTTTTGGGTGATGATTGGATCCGAAAACACACTGCAAAAGTCAGGCAATATTGTATGAATTATCAAAGAAGTTCATGGAATAAGATTTTGGGAACATTAAAGCTTGACAATTCCTCGTTGGCTTCGAATGCGATTGCCACGTCTATGAAAGAGAAGATCAAGTCCTTCAATTCGCAATTTGAGGAGGTATGTAAAACTCAGTCTACATGGGTAGTATTTGATGGGCAGCTGAGAGAAGAGTTGAGGATTGCAGTGTCTAGACTTTTGTCACCAGCCTATAGAAACTTCATTGGGAGGCTTCATAGTATTCCTGAAATTGGGAAGAGTACCGCTGAGAGGCTTATTAGGTATGGGCCAGAGGATATTGAGGCTAGGATTAATGAGTTGTTCGAAGGAGGCAATGGATCATCCGGTAGCAGGAGGTGAAGGTAAGCTTGCATGCGGCTAGAGCAAGTTCAAGGATTTTTTTTTGTTTTGTTTTTTTGGTCGAGTGAATGGTATGGTAATCTAGTTGATATCATTTGGAGTCTGGTACTAAGTATTTGTTATGTATTTTTATTTTTTATTTAACACAATTTTCTTCTTCTATTTTTGACTTAAAAGTCGTGGATAGTTTATTTTGCCTGTATTAATCAGAATACCATTCTGGTCTCAGGGTGAATCGTCGTAATCTTGCAGTGTTTTCTTATTTCTGTATATAGCAAATCTAATCAGTCATACATGAGATATTGTCAGTTATCATATGGTATGAGGAATTCTTATTACAGGCAGATTTTTTTTCTTATGTTAATACATTGTTTGTCTGAACCGTTAACCGCTACAGCTTTTGAAGAATTTAGATGGAATGAATGAAGTCCTAGCTAGTTTTATCACTTTTTGGTTACTTGGATGGGTAATTGAATACACAGAAACTTAATGAATGACACAGTGTAATATACAAATTTTTATAATTTAATCCTTATTAAGTGTTGTTGAAGCTAGTCCTGTTATTGTTAACGATCGTGTATAGTCTGTTAGTTTCGGTGAACAGCATTCCTAACAACTTCAAATGCTAAAAAAAAGAAAAATCCTTAAGTCTTGTTTTTCTCTTTATATAAATGTCTGGATAAATGGGCAAAAAGAAAAGAAAAGAAATAAGAAAGCAGTTTCGGTGAACAGGATTCCTAACAACTTCAAATGCTGAAAAAAAGAAAAATCCTTAAGTCTTGTTTTTCTCTTTATATAAATGTCTGGATAAATGGGCAAAAAGAAAAGAAAAGAAATAAGAAAGCAGTTTCGGTGAACAGGATTCCTAACAACTTCAAATGCTGAAAAAAAGAAAAATCCTTAAGTCTTGTTTTTCTCTTTATATAAATGTCTGGATAAATGGGCAAAAAGAAAAGAAAAG
>JAQSVH010194547.1:0-17129 GCA_029448705.1 Adansonia digitata | reverse complement strand
TGTTTCTTCTTTCCCTATTCCTTGATTGTTTACTTTCATTCATTAAATTACACTCCAAAGCTTATTGAGTGAATTTCTCAAGATTGCTTATCAAAATTTTAATTTATCAAAATTTTTGAGAAATCAATTCACCCCCCTCTTGATTTCATTCACCACTTAAAGGTCTAACAAGTTCTACAAAGATATTGGCTACTTGACAAAAGACTGTATAAGTCATAAGAAGGCTATTAAATCATTATTCCAAAAAGGCGAGGTCAAATAGATTGTCAAAAAAGCAATACAAATCGAGTAACAGTGATCACCTTAGGAATCAAGATAAAGTCATTGGTAAACACCCAGTCATTAACTTTATAAATGTCATTATAGGAACAATGGAGGACTAGTCAACTAATAAGTCTAAGAGAAAATCCCATATGTGCAATGTTATGACCATTGATGCCCTATCAAAATGGTTAAAACATGATGATTAAGTGATAATCTTTAATGAAAATGATAATGATATCATCGTCAACAATGGCAATGAACCGATATTTGTATCGGTGACTATTGGGAACAACTAGGTATATATAATCCTATCAACACTGGTAGTTCTTATAAAATTTTGTAATGAGAGGCTTTTTTGAGAATAAGACTAATAGAGAAAAACCTTGCTCATTCACCTTCTATTTATGGTTTTGCAAACCAATCAATACTTGTAAAGTAATCTATTACACTATTTGCCACATTAGGAGATAGTGAGCACATGGTACTGTTGATGGTAGATTTCCTTACGGTCGATCACCCTTTAATTTACAAGTCACCTTGGGTAGACCCTTGATGAAGAAAACCAAAATAGTAACACAATATACTACTTGATGATAAAGTTCCCAACACCTATAGGTTTGGATACCTTAACTTGAAATAGACAATGACATTTTATCCATATAGCTTACCTAAAAGTAAGACCAACTTGATCAAAGGGAAAATAAACAACAGGGTAGTAAAACTAATAAAATGAAAAGCAGTTAAGAGAATCTTAGCTTGTCCATTATAGCCATGAACATTATAATTCATACCCACCATGAATACACTAAAAAGCCTTGGTAGTAAAGAATGGCTGGAATATGATAAAGCCCAACCAGCAAAAGAGACACCAAGAATACCATTATATGAAGATGACCCTTATCTTTCTTCCAACATTAGAGCATCTTTAAATGTGAAGGCAAAAAATTACTTGACATGCTTGCCACAGAAAAAGTGGATGTTTTTACTTGGCCTGTAGTTGACATGTTCGGTGTAGACACCTAGGTTATCCTGCACTCCCTTAATTTAGAGCCAAACATAAAACCAATCAAGTAAAAAGAGCATAGATTTGCCCTAGAAAGGGTGAAGGCAATTAGGGAAAAAATTGAAAAATTGTTGGTTGTTGGTCTCAATATATAAGTTTAATGCCTTGAATGGTTGGCCAATGTAATGATGGTCAAGCAAGCAAACAGGAAGTGAGAATATGTCTTGACTTCACTGACTTAAGCAAGGTTTGTCCTAAGGATAGCTTTCCATTGCTAGCCATAAATAGATTTGTTGATGCCTATACTAAGCATAAATTCTTAAGCTTCATGGATGCCTTTTCACGCTACAAAAATCTACAAGATAGACCTAGTGGACCAAGAAAAGACAACCTTCATCTCCAAACATAGAATTTTCTTACTAAGTAATACCATTTGATCTAAAAAATGTTAAGAGTAACCTAGCAGGGGCTTGTTTAGTAATACACATTGCTTATCATAAAAACCTGCCTTTTAAGTAGGATTTTTTTCTTAATTTTTATTTCATCCAAAGGTTTAGAACTCTAGAAGATATTAGATTTAAACTGTACAATTTGGAATAACTTTGTGATTTATATTTGATACACTAAAAGTTATAAATCAATATATGGTAGGCATCAAATATAAACTTATGACTTTGTTCTTTAGGCTGTTACTCTAAAATCGGTTTTCAAAATTCATAAACCTATTGGTTGGCTTACACGTCCAAAAGAGAAATTTTATGCCATCTCATGATAATACAATATATATATATATAAATATGTATTTACATTCACAGCAATAATTCAACTTCGTGTTTATTACGGTACATTTATTTTAATTAGATTTTTTATACTTGCATTGCAGCTGGGAAAATAAACAACTTTCTTTTCATAGGACCTAAAGTCAGGTTATAAATTTCACAACCCAATCCATGAGGGAGTTACACATATGAATGGTTATTATTACATGTGTAATTAACGGAGGAAAGTCCAACTACTACTGCTACTTCACCTGTTTAATTAATTAATTTCCATACGAATTCTTTTACATCCTCCATTAACAAACTGGACTCTGGCAATTCCGGAGCACCATAAAAAGAGTGGAAACCATTTGGATACTCAATTACATACGCTTCTTTTCCACACTTCTTCAATCCCTCGTAGTACCTTATTTGCCAGTCATGCAATGGATCCAGCCCTCCGACTAACACAATTGTTACCGGAAACTTCAACCTGGATATATCAACTGATTTTGGCCCAAACACATTGCAGGCTGGGTGGTCGCGGTCTGACCCTTGAGGCAAAAATGCCTTCCACAACCAGTCCGCACCCTTCATTGAAAGGACGGGGCCATCAACTAGTCTGATTTCTGAATCTGTTCTATCTTCCCCACCAAAGAAAGGTTGTATTGCTATTAGTCCTATCAACATAATATTCCTCAACTTATATTCACAAGCCTTGACTGCCACATGATGCGCCACGTTGCCTCCTGCACTGTCTCCGGCAATAAAACACTGCTTTATATTGGCATTCGAGGGAAAATTTTCCAAGTTTGTAATGGCATTGTTGTCGATGAACTTCAAGACATCAAAACCGTCTTCGTATTGACATGGATATCTATGCTCTGGGGACAGCCGGTAGTTGACAGATATTATCACCGCACCAGTTTGCTTACAAAGCCTTCGACAAAGGTTATCGCAGCCTATGGAACTTGCAGACATATATGCAAAGCCACCACCATGAAAGTAGAGAACAACTGGCATGCTGGCATCTTGATCTTCTATGTTGGGAGGGGAAGGAAGATAGAGGCGGAAGCAGAGGTTGCGAGTGGCATCAACTATGGTATCGAAGGTTTTGACGCCATCGAGGGGCTGTTTAGAGGGAGGAGCTTTGAAGTCGAAGAAGTTCATGATGCAGCGGTTGATGGTGCCGTCGGAGCGGCGAGAGAAATTCACACCGAAGCCGATCATGGACCTGTAGAATCTCTCTTTCCAAGACACGTCTTGGAATATCAAACTTGGATTCTTGGACATGAATTTGTTGTTGTAGAGAAACAAATACAACAAATATTGACTAAATCTTTAATTTGTCTTAGAGCTCAATTCACTAATTTCTGTGTTGATTTTTTGCGCGCCGTAGGGCTCTCTATTTGTATGCATCCATGACGATCAGCTACGTACGGCTGACTACAAAAAGATACAAATGCAAAGATATTAATTTGCTTTAGAGCTTTGTATTTGTATTGTATGCTTGCGTGCCGATCAGCTAAGTACGGCTGACTAATTGTTATTATTAATTGCCGGCCGATTTGATGCTCAATTTGATCCAGTTTTTTTTTTTTTTTTTAATTTCTTTTGAAAATGGTGTATTGCGTATCATGGCGGCTAGGAAACAATTAAAATTGTAGTAAACTAAATCGATTAACTAAATGTGCAAGAAACAGGATAATTAATATAAACAAAAGTTCAGGTGAGTCCTTAAAACATTTTTCTTTTGTTTTTCTTTGAAGTACATAATCGACAGATAAATTAGAAAATTGTTTAAAGGGTTTTTGAATTATTTCAAATTTTGTAAATAAGTCTTTATATTTTTATAATATCAAAATAAATTCTTATTTTTTGATTTGTACATAACTAAACCATTATTTTAAGTAAAATTTTGATCTATGTTAATACTTTATTTAAATTTAAAAAAATTAAATATTTATTTGGGTACAAATTATTTGATCTTCTCTTTTGATGCTTAATTTTATCAGTTCTACTATTTGCTTTTGAAAATGGTGTACTGCGCATGCATGGATTTGAAACAACTAAAGTTGTAGACTAAATTGATTAATTAAATTTGCAAGAAATAGAATAATTAATGCAAACAAAAGATTAGGTGAGTCAAATGCATATAAAAAAAATTAGGTGAGTCCTCAAAACAATTTTTTTTTTGTTTTTATTTAACTATCTAAGTGATCGATAGAATAAAAAGTAATAAAATATTAAAGAAATCTTTAAATTATTTTTTTACATAAGTTTTTATATTTTTACTATACTTAAAATAAATTTTTATCCTTTCATTTGTTCTTAAATAAAATTTTATTTCAATGAAACATTGAGTTGTATTAAGACTGCATTTAGATATAAATTAAAAGTTAAAAAAATTTATTTAGGTAAAAGTTATCTATTAAGAGCTTGTTTTAATTCAAATTAAAAGTTAAATACTTATTTGAGTATAATAAAAATATATAAACTTATCCAAATAAATTAATATAATTCAAGGACTTTTTTATTATTATTATTTTAGCCATTAAAAAATGTATAGTATTACCCAGTAAATTATATTCTATGTTACCGAACTTAGTATCAACTTTCATATAGGTTACAAATATTTAATTTTATCAAATTATAACACTGAACTATTATTATTAATAAAATATGTCACTAACGCTAACTCCATTAAATAATTTTAATGAAAAAACTAACTTAGCATGTATATGTGATATATGTCTATAAGATATTATCTTAATGAGATCTAAAAAAAAGTTATTTATACATATGAATCACTTTTTTGGTTTAAATTATTTAATGACATTAGAATAAGTGACCTAATTTATTAATAATAAAAATTCAATGATGTAATTTGATGGAATAAAATGTTTGTGACCTATGAAAATAATCCAAAATGTGAATTACCTAGAATTACCCTTCAACCTTACATTCTTTAATTTAATGCGACCTGACAATTAATTACCATTCCCACTTTCTTTGCTTACGCTTGGTTTAGATGTTTCAACAAAATGCTGTGGACTAGAAATTTTAATTACGGTAACCAATGTATTTTTATCAAGTTGCGGTAACTGTAGTTTGGATGCAATGAATATTTTTATGATTATTATTATCGTCATTGTAGTTGTAAATTTTTTAAAATAATTTATGATGTTTTATGATCTTTATTTATACAAAGACCTATTCACAGCTTTTGATATTATAGTTAAAAATTTATATTGAAAAAACTTTAAAAAATTACTCATTCTCATCTTTGTGAATTTTTTTGAATAAATAATTAATCAAGTGCAACTTGTTAAATGTCAAGTATTCATATTTAATAATATTAGACATTTAAAATTACATCAACTAAAAATATTGATATTACTCGACTAAGTTATTTAATAATTTTTTGACACATTAATTGACATTTTTTTATAACAAATTACTTTTAATTTATTATATAATGATGACATTTTCAATTATTATTTAATTATAAAAAAATTTAAAAAAAAAAAGCAGTTAATGACAGTACGAATACCAAAACTAAAACCAATTATCTGAGTAAGTGAAATAATTTAATCCATAGATTTTTTATACCCTAAACGACTAAACCCAATTCCTAATTAAAACCCCAAACATCCAACATGAAAGGAGATAAAGCATTGATTTGGTAGAAAGCTAAAGCTAAAAAGTGCTGAAAATTGATGTGATTAGAAACTGGAAATTAAATGAGGTCGATGGCTTAGCTAGGGAGAAAATAAAATAAAATATTAAAATAACTCAGATGGTGGGTGGCCTTTCAGCAGTTCCAGCAATGACCGACAGCAAGTTATTAGCAAAAGGATCAGTGAGTTGTTTTGCAAGGTTCTCGACGGGACCTCCAGTCACATAAGCTGGAAAGTAGAAACCCAGCATGGCGAACATTGCGAGTTAGTCCACCGTTTCTGATCTCCTTCACCTTTAGCAAAGCGGCCTGGTCAGGATCCTTGCCCTGCACAACTGGGTCAAATGGACCACCAGGGTGAAGCTTAAGTGTCCTACAATTCCTATATAATATTTACATATCATCCATGGCATCAAACGAAGCTATTATTAAATTAATTACTCGAAAACAAAACAAGTGTTTCGGAGGCAGGCAGATATACCAATCAATTAATATTCTGTAATATTCAGCACCACCAACAAGAAGAATCTTGGCAATCACAGCAACCACAACATTGATTGGGATATTCTTTGCCCAAGTAGTTTAATGTGTTACCCTCCAGGAGAAGAGCTTCTGTATGCATTTGCAATGCATAATAGATTATATATATATATATATGTATATATGCAAATGCAACTGGTTAATCTATCTATACCTTATAGATTAAGAGTATCCTGCTAGAAATACTGTAGCATGAGGAGAACAGGACAATGACAGTTTTTGGTTTTATTATTTTTTAATGTTACAGGGAATTACTAAACGGGCTCCAGAATTAAAAATATTGACAATTTATAACAAATAATTTTTTTTTTTATGTTTTAAGGGAATTACAAAATGGGCAATGGTCATTTATAACAAATAATTATTTAATGAAATCAAAAACTTTTTGATTTGACAATTCGTGTATCCGTATCATATTGATATATTTTTCATGTCATAATTGTATTCAATGTTTTATTTGATATATTAATAATTTATATTATATAAATTTTAAAATATTTGTGCTTTGTTTCATATTCATCTTATTTTTTATATTATGTTGTATTGTGTTTTTATATCTCCTTTTAGTTTTTTTTTTTTTTTTGGGTGTCGTGTTTGGATTTTGTCCAATATTGCAAGGTTAATTTTGTTACCATATGTGGCAAAAACAATTTTGAAAGAATTACAAAATAAATTAATAAACCAAAAATATTTTTATTTACTATCACTATAATAAATAATTACTAGAAGGGAAGAGGAATATCTTTTCCCACAAAACATGTTAGAGAAATTGGCACAACATGGCTGAGACGTGAATCTCGAGCTGCCAAACTTCAAAAGCGGGTTAATCCTTCATCTTTACATATTTATTATTTTTTTGTTTGGGGATCGAGTCATCTAGATAAATCATTTCTTCGACTTAACCTTAAATAGCCATTATAAAATAACCATTTGTCTTAGAGTTGTAACCAGCCTATTTTAGCTAGTGAGATTGGTCACCTATCGAAGTTCGTATTTTGAGGGTTTCGAAACCCTAAAAAATAAGCTCTGAGGTTCACGTAAATACTGAAGATCACATGAAAGGTTAAGGGGTGGGTTACAATCATGAGTAAGGATCGATCCCATTCATCGCCTCAAAATCAATACCTCTTAGTTATGTGTTAATTTAAATTTTGATCTTTATTTGATTATGGTATATGATGTTTAATTTAAATACTCGTATTTTAAATAAGATCCCTTAAACTAAATTTATTAGTCTGTTAGAGAAAATCAGATTTTTAAATTTTTTTTTTCAAAATAGAAATGTTATTTGTAGCTCGCCGATGAAATAGGAGAAACACAAAGTTTTGTTTTATGAAATTAAAAAAATTTCAATTTTATCTATTTTGAGAAGGATATCTGGTTATTAAAATAATCGTAAAACTCCTCTCATATATTGGGAAACATTCCACGTACTACTTTAACTTAGAGGCATTGCCTTAATTTTTTGAAAAACCCCATCTTATTAAAAATGATAACACTTGTCCTAAGACTCAAAAGTATGAAACTAGACTCAAAAGAGTCGAACTTGGTTGAAGAGACCAAAATGTCCTTTAAAGTGCACTTTCAACAAAAAAGCATTCTGGTGGCCTTAAAAGACTTGGTTATGAGGTAAATCCCTAAGAAGTATCCCAATAATCCTAAAGGACTCTATAACGTCATGAAATGACTAACCTATCCTTAAAGTGCACCTTTGACATGAAAGTATCTTGGCAACCCTTAAAAACTCAGTTCTGAGACAAATTATTAAAATATCCCTATGGTATTCCTTCAACATGAAAATATCCTAGTAACCCTAAAGGACTCGATAATGATGTGAAATGATATTTATATGTTAAATAGGCAACTTAGATGCAAAATTTATAATAGGTCCTTAAATTTCTCAAAATCATACTTTGGCCTTAAAAAAATTAAAAAAGCTAAAATTGTTCTTAAAGTTGTTCAAAATACCCTAAGTGAGTAATTAAATGTGAGAAAGCCCTAGAATGTAAGACTTCACTAGAAGGTCACTAAACTTTTCAAAATTTACAATTTCATCCCTAAATGACTTGAAATATAAGAAATGGTCATTAAATAAAATCCAAATGCATGGAAAATATTCCTAAAGTTCCCTATAGTATTCGACCAAGCAGCTTAGGCTTAGGACAAAATTCTTTAATTCTTTAAATAGGCCCCTAATTTTTTTAAATTATAAAATAACCCTTAAAAGGTACTAGAAATGCATTGAATCATATTAAAAGTGCAAGAAAAACACCCCTAAAGGCCCCATTAGCATTCAACCAACTTAGGAAATGCCTACAAGAATTTTTCTAATTTTGCAATTAAGCCTCTACACTTCCTAAAATTGTTTAATGGCCTAAAAAAGTAAAAAAAAAAATCAACAAAATGACCCCTACAAGGTTTGGCCAAGGCTTGGAAATACTTATCCAAAGCCTTAAAAATTTTGAAAAATTTATTTTTAGACCCCATAACTTCAAAATGTTTCAAAACATCTCCCAAAAATGTGAAAATAAAAAGGAAAAATTACCTAAACCTCACATTCATGTTCGACCATCACTAAAGTACCTAAGAAAAACCAATTTCACTTCAATATTCCTACATGCATGACAAGATAAACACATGTCCTGGATGTTGTTAAGCTCAAGTCATCACCAATATGCATGAAACCATGAAATATGAACATATGGGCATACTTTATAAGAAATCTACAAAAAAAATGCTAAGGAAAATACAATCAAAATAACATGTACATATTTACATACTAAGGTAAACCTTATTTCTACAAAAATATTTTTTATTAAAATCAAGCTGTTGTTAAGAAAAAATGATAACTAATAATTATATAAAGGAATTTGTTCATTGCTTCCATACTTGGCTTTTGAACATGGCTTCATGAAACCATGAGCACAAGCATGATTTAAGCTTTCTAAAAGAAAAGAAAATGATGAAGAAATAGAAAAGATGAACTCAATAACAATATTTCCAGAGAAACTACTTTTAAAGCTTGAAAAAACTTTAAAATATGTGGAAATTCTTAAGAAAAACCAATTTTTAGAGAAAAGTTAAAGAAACAAAAACGAAAAATCCTCACTTTATTTATAAAGGCAGGATACGACCAAAGGAGGGAAAACCCTCCCTTAGCCAATTTTTTTTTAATTTTGGTTGCTTTTTTTTATTAACTTGTTAGGTGAAATTCATTAAATGTTGGCCATGCTTTTTTGGTTTTTGTCATAACCTATCACACATTTATCATGCAACTTGTAAGGCTAATTCTCTAGCCTTCATGATGATCATGTAATACTTGTTTGCCTAACCTAATGAAATAATTAGGATAAAACCAAACCGATTTGAAAAAAAAAAAAATCTAGTTCCACAAAATTAAATTTCATGTTACTAAATTAGAAAATTATAAAATTAAAACAAATTTTGTAAAAACAAAATTAAATTATAAATTTACATGTATAAAAAAATCTTGAAGTAAAGAAATAAATAAAATCAAGGTGCAAGAAAATCCTAATTGGAAATTCCATGAAAAAAGAATTGAAAGGATTAAATTGAAATAAAATAAAATTCATATACTCAAAAAAATGAAATAAAATTCACATGATAAGTCCAATTAAGAATTTAATCAAATGGGAAATACAATTAAAAATCCATAGAAAAAAATTTTTTAACGAAAAGAATTAATATATAAATATAAATTCATCAAAGAAAAAGAAAAAAAAAGGAAACAAAGGTTAGTGGGCTTTAGGAAATTAAAATGGGCTTAATAGATTTGTTGGAAAATTAAAACAAGCTATAGACACCCCGGTTTTAGGGGATCAACATTCAAGGCATCAGATGCCATCATCTGAGACACTATTAAAGGCATTTGGAGGAGCACATATTAACTTCCCAATATTCCTAGCCAAGGTGTCCACATTTTTACACAAATGTATTTTGATTCATAACCCTTACATGTCAATACAATACCCCTACATCATCAAATTTTCAAAATTTTACTATTTGTATTGATACAGAAAGGTAGGTAACCATACTTAAGCGATGTATCAATACACGTTCCATCATTGATGGTATCGATACAGGGTTGATGGTATCGATACAACTTGCTTTATATCGATACCAATTTCATACTATCATGATGCGTACCTGACACAAATCGAATTACTCAGATGGTGACATGTGTGACTGAAAAGGAATGGCCCTTGGGATATCCCTTGATTGGGATTTGGATTAGGCATAATAAGGTGAAAGTAGGGAGACAGTTGGATGAATCGCTTATCCAACAGTCTTGGGTAATCGTTCCTATGCAGCCAAAACTTAGAGTCAACACTGATTATTTTAGGCTAGGGATGACTAGACACTTGTCAAAGCTGAAGATTCCAAGGTGCAAAACTGGAAATATTAATTTTATAGTTTACGTATGCTAGAGTTTATTTAAAAATAGTCCAAGAATTGGGTACACATAGGAAAAGATTAGCATCCCATGATGTCCTAAATTAGTACCATCTAGCCATAAATTATCCTAGTCTTGGTTTTCTTTTAGTTTTTATATATAGTCATTATTTATGTGTAATACCCTTCTTATGATGCAATTTTAGAAAAATATTAAATTTGAGTTTCTTATAGTAAAAGTAAGTTTATATCTCTCTATTTAACCTATAAATGAGGAAAAACATAAAGGTTTTGGTAGATTGATCTCTAGATTAGTTTAGAAAATGATACTCTATGTCGAGCATTAAAGGACTACTAACTTAGAACATTGCCTTAGATTTTATGAGATTCGATTTTAAAAGCATGGATGCAAAATCATCATGAAAGAAAGAAACATGTTAGTAAGGAATAAAAAAACAATAATAAATATTGCATTAAGAAAAAAATACACAAAAGCATAGAAATGGGGGATGGTCGGGATGTATCTCGTAATTTATCTTGGTTATTGAAGAATAATCGAATTGACAATTTGAGACATGTTTAGACTTAGTCGCCGCTTAAAGTGTGAAAAAAGGTTTTGATAAAAAGATCCTAGGAAGCTTAGGAAAGAGAAAACTTGGATGTTTAGTGAAGTTTTAAAAAGTAGCGTTGGAATATCCCCTCGAAAGAATGAGGTTAGAGTATCCTTTTAAAAAGTGGGGTTGAAGTATTCCCACAAAAAGAGAAATTTCAAATGATTTTTGAAAATTGAAATTTTTATATATTTATGATGAAAATATGGATTTTAAGATTAAAACTTGATAATTCAAATAGGAAATGAAAATTAATTTTAAAAAGTGTTTGGTCCTTAATCCGAGCCTAATAGGACCCATGTCGTGGCACACTACTCCATAGAAAATTAATCGGGGATATTTCAAGTCATTTAAATGACTTGAAGAGGTGCTTCGAGAAAATTCTTTTGATTTTTCATATGTTCTAAAAAAATAAGGGATAACATCGCGATGTTTGCCCTTCTGAATTTTAGGCTAGTCTGAAGGTTTCTGGTGGCAAACTAATTACTTTTAGAAAGGTAACTTGACAAGGATTAATGTAAAAATCATCATGAAAGAAGGAAACATGTTAGTAAGGAATAAAAGAACATGATAAATATTGCATTAAGAATAAATACACAAAAGCATAGAAAAGGGGGATGGTCGAGATGTGTCTAGTAATTTACCTTGGTTATCAAAGAATAATCGAATTAACAATTTGAGACACATTTAGACTCAGTGGCTGCTAAAAGCATGGAAAAAAGTTTTGATAAAAAGATCCTAGGGAGCTTATGGAAGAGAAAACTTGGATTTTCGATGAAGTTTTAAAAAGCAAGGTTGGAGTATCCCCTCGAAAGAACAAGGTTCGAGTATACCCTCAAAAAAGTGGGGTTAGAGTATCCCCACAAAAAGAAAATTTTCAAGTTATTTTTTAACATTGAAAATTACTTGAAAATTTTGATATATTTATGATGAAAATAGGGATTTTAAGATTAAAACTTGATAATTCAAATGGGACATGAAAATTAATTTTGAAAAGTGTTTAGGCCTTGATCCGAGCCCAATGGGACCCATATTGTGAGACACTACTCCATAGGAAAATAATCGAATATATTTCAAGTCATTTGAATGACTTTAAGAGGTGCTTCAAGAAAATTCATTTGATTTTTCATAAGTTCTAAAAAATAGGGGATAACGTCATGATGTTTGCCTTTCTGAATTTCAGGCTAGTTTGAAGGTTTCTGGTGGCAAACTAGATACTGTTGGAAAGGTAACTTGACAAGGATTAATGTCAAAATATTCCAAAAATCCTAGAAAATCAGTTTTTAAGTGCAATTAATTTTTAAAGTTGGTCGGAATCAGCATTGATAGCACATGCAAGGGATAAGGAGCAACGAACTTAGAAAGATCACCCCAAATTCATTGGGAATAGTCAAATTGTAAACAATACCTTTTTGGAAAGGGAATTTCACAAAAGTTTTAGGAAAAATATTTAAAAATCCCAAAAAAATTATTTGCTAGTTAAAATTACCTAAACAGTTAAAAATTATTAATTTCAAGGGTTCCAAATATTAAAGGTTTGAACAATCATAAGTTCCACATCCTGAATGATCCAGGGGCAAATAAGATACCATTGGAAAGGAAATTTAAGTCCTTTTAAGGAAAAATGCTAGAAACTTTGAGAAAAATCATTTAAGGTTATAATTTTTGAAGTTAGGATCATGATGCTATCAATTCGAGTCCTTTGGGTCTAAGCTTTTTAGTCATGTGTCCAAGTGTCAGAAATATGAATGTCCAACCACTAAGGTTTATGGCAGTGCCATGCCATTAGCTTACCACAAAAGGCTAAAAATAAGACTTTAGCCAAATGCAATATAGGCATTGGGTTCAGCAATAATGATATCCCCTAACATACTAAAACTCGCTGTCGCTCCACCAGTAGTAGAAGATGTGAGAATTGATACATAAAATAACTTTTTATTTGATTGATAATCATAAAAAACGGAAGATATTTTAGCCATTTGCATCAAGCTCAAACTTTCTTCTTGCATGCATGCTCCGTCGGAAGCACACACTAGAATAAAAGGTAAAAAAATTATTGATAGCATATTCATTTGTAAGGCTAAAAAATAGAACATATTTTGCTTAATGAGGCCTTAAATCCAAACATTTATGCTTGATATATCCTAAAAATTGGAGGATCGATATATTGAAAACATTAAATCCATGCTAATCCTTATTGATTGAGGTTAGCATTGAGTTAACTTAGGGTTTTCTTTCAAAACAAACTTTTTCCAAGCATCATAGAGGCATTTTAACAAACACATGATAATTAAACTAAGTAGAGACATCCAACATGAACAAACATTCAAAATAACAAGTTATCCATGCATTTCAACACAAAAATCATAGTGAAAATGCAATCATTTTGGATGGTGGGATTTTATACAAGAAAAGCTGGGATTAAGCATTACTTTGGTGTGTGGATGCTCTTAAAGCCAAAAGAATCCTAAAAGAAGTCCATGAGGGAATCTGCGATATGCATGCTAATAAGCACTAAATGGCAAAGCAGGTAATGAGATTAGGCTATTATTGTTTAACCCTCAAAAGAAATTGCATTAACTGTGCCTGAAAATGCCATAAATGCCAGATTGACATGGACAAAATTCATGTCCTGCCATCATCTCTGCATGTCATGATAGCCCAGTGGCCTTTCTCTATATGGGGCATGAATATTGATTAGACTTATCATTCATAAGCACCATTTCATCATGGTTGCCATTGATTATTTCACCAAAAGGTTAGAAGCAACTTCATTTGCCAATGTCACTGACTTTACTGTGAGCAAATTTATGAAATAGGACATCATTTTCCCATAGAGGCTTTTTGAGTGAATCATCACAGACAATGTGCATAACTTGAAAAACAAGATGATGTAAGCAACTTGTTTTAGTTTAAAATTTAGCATAACAACTCGGTTCCTTATTGCTCAAAAATGAATGGGGTAGTGGAGATAGCTAATAAGAACATTGAGAAAATGGTTGAAACATATAAAGATTAGCATGAGAAGCTACCTTTTGCGCTACGCGCCTATCGCACGGTGGTTTGGACTTTTATAGGTGCTACATTATTTTTTCTAGTCTATGAGATGCAAGTAGTTAGATATTGAGGTTGAAATCCCTTTATCAGGGTCTTAATGGAATCACAACTTGAAAAAGCTGACTAAATCAGGGACTGGTACAAGCAGCTTAATCTCATTTGCGAGAAAAGAGTAAAAGTTATCTATCATGGCAAATATCCTAAAAGCTATGATGAAAGCCCATAACAAGAAAGTCTATCCTTATTAGTTTGGAGAAAGTGACTTCGTGCTTAAATATATTCTCCCAATCTATAAAGACCTTGTCGAAAATGAGCCCCAAACTAGGAAGGGCCTTACGTAGTGAAATGCATATTTTTTGAAGAAACCCTAATATTAATCGAGATGGATGGTAGTGACTTACCTAACCTTGTCAAATTTGATTCTATCAAAAAATACTATGCCTGAAAGGGATTTTAGGATGAAAACTTGGACAAGCATCCTATAATCCCACCAAAAAAAATACGTGGATGAAAACCTAAAATGGCATTTAGAAGAAACAAACCCTTAAATTGAAAACCTTAAAAGGCAACTTAAGTAATGAAAGCTTAACCTTACCTAAGCCTAACCAAACCTAGTTTATCACCAACCTAACCCATCTACCCAATTTTGACCAAAATGCCAAATCATAACCACAGCTACCCTAGCCTACCAAACTTTACTTTTACTCAAACCTTGAGAGAAAAGGCAGTGCTTACCTAAGTTGCCAATCTTTTTTTGAGGATTTGGCAATTGTCTCATCTACATAGATCTTTATTTCTTTATGTATGAGGCCATGGAATGATGTCACCATTGCTCTTTGATAAGTTGCCCAAAAGTTCTAGAATCTAAAAGGCATAACTTGTAGTAAAAGGTACCCCACATGGTTACAAAAGGATTTTCTCCATGTTTTTAGGTGACATTTTAATCTGATTGTAACTTGAAAATCCATCCATGAAGGAAAATAAGGAGTTTTTGGCAGTATTGTCTATTAGGATATCGATGTTAGGTAAAAGCAAATTGTTTTTAGGGCTAACTCAGTTTAAGTCCTTGTAGTCTGTGCATTTTTGCACCTTACCATCCTTTTTAAGAACCAGGACAACATTGGCGACCTATTGGGGATACTTGGCTACCTCGAGAAATCCCACGTTAAATTGCTTCTTTACTTTTTCTTTAATCTTCAAAAGCATCTCTGATTTCATTCTTTTAAGTTTTTTTTATGAGTGTGCACTTAGGTTTTAAGGGAAGTCTATGAACCATGATGTTAGTGTTTAGCTCGAGCATGTCTTGGTAAGGCTAGGTGGATACTTCTCAATATTCTTGAAGGAGGTTAATTAATCTGGTTTGGGTTAATAAGTTTTTAGGGGTTCCTATCTTGACTCATTCTAATCTTTCTTTGTCCCAAGATTCACAATTTTAGCTTGTTCTTCATGGGGCAAGACTTGTTTCTCTTCTTGTTCGATTAATCTTAACAAATTAGGTAACATAATGTTTTCCTTAGAATCCCTCTTAGATTCAACTTCACTAGTGTAGATTGGCTACTCGAAATTGAGTTCTGGAATCTTTGTATGGACACTGATGTCATTTTCATCCGAGTGCCAAAAATATAAATAAGAACAATATAGGTGAAAAAACATATAAAGGGAAGAAAAAAAAGTCTAAGGATTTAATAAAAAATAAGGATTGCCATAAGAGATGGAATATAAAATGCTTGTCATTTTTATTAATAATGCTTGATAAAAGTACACTTGTACAAAAGATCCTATAGTGCTTTTGGATAGAAGCATTTTGGTTTAGCTCATAGCATTACTTCGAATTAGATCCAAACAGTATAAGAATCTTTATTTCAGTCCAAATGCTTGGAACAAATCGAGGTGCATAAACCAGTCTTATGGACTATTACCGAAGTTCTCGGCTCATTAATTATATTGATAAATAAGTCTATGAATGCCTTGCTCAAAAGAAACACTACATTGCTAGAGCTAATAGTTTCTCACTGATTCAGATTGATATGCCCTCCTAAACAAAAACTTTCTCATAGCAATAATAGCAACATTAATTTGTATTCCAAATCTTGTCAAATGACCCATTCTTTTTTCCTATGCTTTCTGAGCTTGTTTCTTCAATTAGTGTGCACTAGGCTTTAATCCTAGATCTTTTTTGTCAATTGGATAGGTGACTAGCCTGGGCACGATTACAATGGTTAACTGAAGACTCAGCTAAATGTTTTTTTGACATATATGGTTTAACCATGGGCAAACCTTCTTTGACCATGTCTACTGACTGAGCAGAGAATACTTGTTTATCATAAACTCAATGCTTCCTTCTTTCATCAACCTTTGGACCATCACATAAAACTTTTTACATAACGGCAGATGGTATGGAAGTCACAAAAGTTGACAGGGTCTTCTTTCACTTTTTTAACCCCATTAATCAATTTTTCTCATACTAGAATTTTCCATACTAGGTTCATTAGTGTTGAACTTGCTCAATGTTCTTTATGATTTCACAATCATCTTCAATACTGATTGCATTCATGACTAATTCGACAGATAAATTTGAAAAAAAACTAGTTCTAACATTGGGTTTCAGCTATTATGTGTAGACACCTTATTTTGTCCGGGCTAATTTTTAGTAATCTGGAGTATAGACGTAAGAGGGGGCGGTGATCGCCAGACGATAACGTCGCCCGACGAAAAAGGTATTTTGAAGATGTCAAGGAGGCCTAGAGATCATATCAAAGGTAAATACAAAGATATGGCATCAAATGGTGTAGTCCGAGGTATCC
>JAQSVH010194537.1:0-17131 GCA_029448705.1 Adansonia digitata | reverse complement strand
ATGAGACTTGCATTAATTTGACAAACAATCAAGGGTCATTCAAAAAATATTGTCATGATTACATTGATAATATCACTAATAGGTAATTAGAAACCCACCAATTAGTTAGGGGGAAAGTTAGAAATTAACTAGACTAGTTTCCATGGAACAAGTAAAAAATAATTAATAACTAAAATAAAATTAAAATAATTATAATAAAATAGGAAATTTATAATTGATACTTATAAATAAATTTTTAAAATGAAATAATGAAAAAACTGATTGGAACTCCAAAACTCGTGAAATTATATGATAAAACCTTACCGAAAAAAATTATCATTTATGAGAAAAAGAAAAACTCATAACATAAATTAAATTTTTACAAATTAAATTAATAGGGATTAAACAATGATATTTAAAGAATTTTAAAAATGAATAAATTATGAAAGAAAATGCAAAACTCATAAAATAAAATGAATTTTACAAAACTAATTTAATATGATTTAAACAATAATATTTGAAAAAAATTTAAAATTATAAACTAGGAAAATCCCATCGAAGAAATTTATGAAGTAAAAAAACTTCGTATCTTGGTAACAAGAAAAATTCTAAAAGTCATAAAATAAATTGAATTTTTCAAAACTGATTCAATATGAATTAAATAATAACATTTGAAGAATTTTAAAAAATTATAAACAAAGAAAAATCCTCCCAAAAAAATTTACAGAGCAGGTAACTTTGTATTTTAGAAATAGGAAAAATATTAGAAAAGGAAAAGTTTAAAAAATAAAATAAAATTTTCAAAATTGATTTAACCTGGATTAAACAATAATATTTGAGGAATTTTAGAAATTTTAAATTTTGAAAAATCCTTTGAAAAATTTACAAAGTGAAAAAATCTGTACTTGGAAAATGGGAAAAATCCTAAAATTTATAACAAATAAATGATTTTTGAAAAATTGATTTAATAGTCATCAGATGTGAATATTTAAAAAATTTTAAGATTCAAAACCCAAGAAAATTTCATGAAAATTTTCACAAATAAAAAAGTTCATATTCTAAAATCGAGAAAGCTTTGAAAAATTCATTAAAACTTATATAAAATTAATTAAATAAAACATATTATCCAAAATGCTAGTTTATAAAATGGTAAAGGTGAAAACCCAAATTTTGAAATAATTTTATAAGAGAAAATTTTACAAGTATAATATTCGCGATACTATGGAAAAAATTTAAATTAATTACAAAATGAGCAACTTGACACCTTATGGTATAAAATGCCAATATAAACTTTTCCTTGAATATTTTTGATTTTTCAAAGTGTGTATCGGTATAAGTACCACACTGGTACTACTAAAAACATACGACAGTTAATTTCCCCAATTTTACAAAAAATTCTTGAAAATTTCTTTAAAATAAAAATTTTGACAATAATAATATATAAAAGAAGTAGATTTTTAAAATTTTGACAAGAAAATATTAAAAATAATCTTTTTTTTAAATATTCATCATATATATCTGAAATTAGAGATCAATATATAACTATTTTGTCACGTGAACTTGTGGTCATTTAACTATGAATAAGAAGGTTTTAACAATGTCTGATTCGTATGAAAAAGATCATTCCAAATGAGGGCTGCCATTAAGTTCTCAATCATGGATATTCAGGATTATAAAAAAAAAGGACCTAGACGAAATTAGGTGTCATAGTTGCCCTCTTTGACTGTTGCTAAGAATCAGGAATAGGGCAAACGCCAAATAGACATAATTTCGTTCGATTTATTAAACTGTGTGAAAAATAATGGAAACTAATAATGAATATAAAAACTAATCAGCCCAAAAGAAAAACCTTAAATTAAAACGATGACTAGGGTAAAACCTAAGATAAAAGGGCTTAATTGGGATGAAACCGATAAGTTAACAAAGAGAAAAGGTTGACCGTGACAAAACCAACAAGTCAATAGGGACAAAAGGGTTGACTGGGACAAAGCCAATGAGTCAACTGGGATAAAAGTTGACTAAGACAAAATCGATAATCAACACGGATAAACGAGGTTGGTTGGGACAAAGTTGATAAGTCAACAGGGATAAAAGGTTTACCAAGACAAAGCTAATAAGTCAATAGGGATGAAAAGGTTGATTAAAACAAAACCAACAAGTCAACCAAGATAAAAAGGTTGACTGAGATAAATCTGATAAGTCAACAGGGATAAAAGGTTAATCGAGACAAAGTTGACAAGTTAAGAGGGATAAAAGGGTTAACTGGGACAAAGTCAACAAGTGAACAAGGATAAAAAAGATTGACTGGAATTAAGCCAACAAGTTAATAGGGATAAAAGGTTGATTGGGACAAAACCTATAAGTTAACAAGAATAAAAGGTTGACTGGGACAAAGCCGATAAAGTCAATAGGGATAAAAAATTGATTGGGACAAAGCTGACAAGTCAACAAAGATAAAAGGTTAATTGGGACAAAGCCAACAAGTCAATAGGGATAAAAAGTTAACCAGGATAAAGCTGATAAGACAACAAGGATAAAAGGTTGACGAGATAAAGGGTTAACTGGGATAAAGCCGATAAGTCAACAGGGATAAAAGGTTAACTGGGACAAAGCCAACAAGTCAACAAGGATAAAAGGTTGATTGGGACAAAGTCCATAAGTCGATAGGGATTAAAGGTTGGTCGAGATGTAGGTGATAAGTCAATAGGGATACAAAGTTGACCGAGGTAGGGTCGACAAATCAACAAGGATAAAAGGTTAACCATGGTAAAGCTAACAAGTTAATAGAGATAAAGGGTTAATCAGGATAAAACTAGCAAAGTCAACAGAAAAAAAAGGCTGGTGTAATGTTCAAGACTTGATCAGTTATGAGGATAAAGGACTTACCTGACTTAAATCCCAGTCTATTTACCTTACCATAGGATCATGTAAAGGGGTCATAAAAACTTTTTTAAATGCTTCGAATATTGCCATCAAAGCTTTAAAAACATTTTTCTTGATGAAAACTTTTGAATGCTTCAAATATCACCATCAAAGCTTTTTAAAGCCTTTTTCTCTTATTTTACCATAGGATCAGATGAGAAAGTGATAGATATCTTTAGAAAATTGTTCAATCTCTCATGAAAAGTTATCAAATATCAAATATTAAATTATGTTCATAGATTTAGTGATAAAATTTATGCAATTAGATAATTATTTGCTTATTTGTAAACTTTTATTGAAATAACAAAAAATATCATAATTCATCAAAATTTTAGGATTTATAGAATGAGATCACTTTCTCATCTTGACCTAGAAAAAAGTTTACTTGATCAAAATCTATGAAAATTCCAAAACAATTTCAACCATGAATTTTTTGATGTCAAGCATAATGGATGTGCTATCTTTATCATGATGTTAAGAGTTTCTTGTGATCGAGTTCACCATTAGGGGCTTCCCTGAATAAGATAAAAATAAACTTAAAAGCACAAATGAGGTGGCACTGCTGATATTTGTCTTGAAGAAATTGATATGACAAAGTCAAAAATTATCAAGACCATATATAGATGGATGTTCGTTTTGTAAGAGTTCCTTGAAAGATAAACAATCAAGTTATAACATCTTTTTAATCTTCAAATACAATAGCCCGATAAGTGTTATACTAATGCTAGTAAACACAAGTCTCAAAGGATTAATCGAAAAGACTTTTGGTAAACATAAATTTCCAAGTTTGGGTATAAAGATTTTGAAGGGTTTATTTTGAAAGAATCAGTGTTTGTGTATTTGACTCAACCTTTTGTTGATGCCATGAAATTCTCATGGGTTTGGGATTATTTTTGAATTAGCATGAAAGGTTCTCTACCATTGGTGGCTATCTTTGTTGATTTAGGGGCAATTCCTATGCCTCTAAGTTTGCCTCACTATATTATTAAAGACTCAAAAATCATTCGAAAAAATGAAATTTTAGACAGCTTCCTAGGAATAGCCTGATAGCCCAGTAGCTATGTTTAACCAAAATGGACTTTGTTGGTACGCAATGTAGGCCATGGTTCTTTGGTTAGAAAAACAAAAGGATAAATAGGCCCAAATCAAATGTTTAAGGGTAACTGAATCAAGGATCACTTTTTTTTCAACAGAACCTGACCTAACATGTCTTTTAAGGCGAAACACATCAACATTTCTTCATTTACTTCTACCTATTTCATTCTTTATTTTAAAGGAACTTGAAAGTTGAACTTTCTTGATTTTTTTTATCTTGAAAAACTTGAAATTTGAACTTTTTTATTTTACTATGAATATTTAACTTGAAACTTGAACTTTCTTCATTTTTCATATTGAATATTTGAACTTGGAAATTGAACATTCTCCATTTTTCACTTTGAATATTTGACCTTGAAACTTGAACTTTTTTTAGTCTTTAAAATTTGTCTTATGACATCTAACTTGGTCTACTTGTAACTTTAGGCTAAAATTAACCCCTTCTGATTTCGAAGCTTCGCCTTATTTGCCACCCAATGTGAAGTGTGATCCTTGATTAGGGTTCAAAGAAAATATGCTATCAGGCTCAAAGGGGACCACAAAGGATAATTTTCTATATTTGTGAAAGGATACAAAAAGGAGGCATTTTTCATCTCAAACATAGCTATCTAAATTGCTAAGCATTTCAGTAGGAAAAAAGAATTGTTTTTTTTTTGAAATCATTGTAAGTACCTCAATAACATGATGTTGCACTCAATTTCTAAAAACTTAAGGAATATCCGTCAACATTTTTGGTTTCATAGCCACCTATGACTGGTTGAGCCTTTAAGAAAGAAAATTGGATTAGCTTGGAAAAAATCATTAGATCTCATATCTTATGTATCAAGAATTGATTCAAAAAGGTTTTGTTCAGAAGGAGAAGAAGATTTTGGCTTATGTTTACTATTGTTCTTCTTGAATCAAGGATTTGAAAAAGTGTCATGGAAATTATGGTAAATGGTTATCCGAATGAAGAGATCTCAAAATTACTATCATTATTTTAACACATGTCAAACTATTGATATCTGAATCTCTAAGGAGCATAACCTAATTGTTTAACCTTCAAGGAATCCATAAAAAAAGCATTTAGATATGGAAGGTCTCTGGTGGTGAAAGGTCTATAGTTGAATGTCTAGAATAATCATATATGTGGAACTAAAGGACCTTTCAAAGAGAATTCAATCTAATAGTGATTGTCTACCACAAAAAAAAATTTCAAAATGTTCTCATTACCTTAGATATTGGAAATCATTATTAACAAAATTCATAGTCAATGATAGTATATACATTAATTACAAATCAAAATTCATTTCATAATTCATAATTTCCAAAAGAAAAAAATGTACAAAAGTTTAAAGTAAAGATAGAAATTGCCCCTGATTGGCATACTACCACAAAGTCGATAACCCTTAGACTGATCATCCTTGATAGGTCTCCACCAACTTCAAATTTTTGCTAGATTGGCATCCTTGAGGACCAAAATTGTAAATTGGCTAATAAAATATCAGAAAGTGCATTGAACTTTAGGTTCTTAAAGTTGAAATTCCACAAGATGCCCGGTTATTTCCTGTCATCTTAATCAGGCCATGAGGACAACTAGTATATAACTCTTTACCAAATTCTTTAGCAAAAAAGATGAATCCAAAAGCTTATGGAATGGCAAGTAATCATCCAACAAATTCAAGTCAAAATTTACAGCAGTGTATGATCCCCTAGTCAACCATGCTGAATACTCCAAATTATCCTCACATTAAACAGCATGCATTGGTTGATGAAATCCTTAGATAAAAAATGTTGCTTTTTGACACTCAAATTATACCACTCTAGGTAAGGATGTTTCCATACTTTATTGGAATGACAAAGATCATCTGATTTTGAATAAGTAAAGGAAAGAACTTAGTGTAGGAAATTAATAGGGCATGATACACTTTCCTCTTTTTTATTTTGGCTTCTTCTTCTAGGTCTCTTTGTTTTTGGAAACCTCTAGATCAAAAAAGTTTGTATGAAAGGCTATAAGGTACAGGGATAAACCTATTGAGGTTGCTTAGCACTGAAAGGCTGAGGGCGAGGACACTATCCAAATGGATTTCCATATTTTCTCGACTTATTGTGATTCTGACTTCAATTAGCAAGCCTTATTGGCATTTAATAATATAATGACTTTCTTGTCTCTCATATGCTACCTTTAAAGTTGTACTTTGCAAATCCCTTATAGAAGTGTTGGTATGATAAACATTAAGTATTTTGAGGTAATTAGCTTTCAATTAGTACTCCCCGAATCCCTAACATAAATATTGGTGTGATAATAATTAAGTAATTTGAGGTACTTGGCGTTCAACTTGTACTCCTCAGATCCCTGATAGAAGTGTTGTTATGATAGGGAATTACAAAATGATACGAGATTATTTGTAATTTTCTTTTGGTTAAGGCTTTGATTTTGTGGAAACCTTTCCTCCATGAACCTTATTTCTTTTTACTTCTTTGAATGGCATGGAGTATTCACGGCTCCCATTTCCCTTCATTATTTTGGACTTGTTTCTACTCATCTTGTCCGATAATGTCTACTCTTTCAATCTTGAAATTCTATATTATTCACCTTAAATGGAAACAACTTAAGTTAGTTTGTAGGAATATATATGTATCTTATTAACATTAATCTTTATCATCATCTTATTAACAATAATCTTTATCATCATCTTTACATGATTATCGTTGAATGAAAAATTGATAAAATGAAAAGTGAACAAATGTATGAACGAATATATGTATAAAGATAATATTCAATGGTATGAGTTGGGTGCTAAGCAATTGGTTAAATATTAAGCCTGTAAATTATTGCAGAGGCAAAATTTTGAGGAATTCAAGTCATGATTCAACAATACTGCTTCACCAACCAAAATTCTTCGATGTATCTATTATACAAAACCATATTTACAAGATTCAAAAGAAAAAATAGCTAAAAATAATGGCTTTTGCAAGTACTTTAAAATTATGAATGCATGAGCATATGAAAATGTGAACTTAGCAACTGTAAGAAGAGAAGCTTAAATGAAGTTACAAGTTTCCATGGGATATGAATATCATGCTAAAATTAAGAAAATTCCTTCATAATATAACAAATTAATGCGAGAAATAAATAAAAAGTAAATAGTAACACAACATACACTTATTAATATCTAGAAAATCAAATTATAAGAGTAAAAGGTTAGAAGCGTTCCTCTCTGTGTACCTAATTTGGTAATTTCTAGAAATGGGTATGTTCTAACAAGTTGAATCTCCTATAGCTCATTTCATGAGGTTTGGGTTAGACATCTAAATAGGTTCTCAAATTGTTCCCTAAGACCAAAAAGAACTGATGAGGTACCCTAATCCTTACCTATCACAGGTTTATATTGAAAAGGATTCAATTCGAGTAAAAGTATCTTCCATGCCCATAACGAGGCTAACCCCTCGGGCATGCATAGGAATTTACACCCATTAGGCTTTTCACTAGCCCAGACGGAGGCTAACACCTCAAAAGGTTGAGATACTTCACCCCTTCCTAAAATATTAGGTACCTATGACCTCTCTGTATATCTGGAGGAGAATCTAATGCATATGAATGTGCATAGTGTGTGTTGGGAAAACAACTTACCCTTTAGCACTCGATACTTACAAAAATAATAAAAAACCTTATCCTAAATTCATCTAAAAGTAATGTTGCGAAGGAAACAAAAAGGTTAGTGAAAAATAAGAACAATATATACTAAAATTTATAAGTCAAAAACAAAATGAAAAAAATTTATTTTGAAAATATTAGGAATTATAATTATATATTGATTGAAGCCAAATTAATCAAAATTTAGTTAACACTAATTAATTTTAGGCCTGACTCTCAGCTATCCCTAGTGGAGTCGCCAAGTTGTCACAACATGGCCCGGATATGAATCTTGACCAACCCGACTTAAAATGGAAAACATATCCCTTTATTTCTATATATATCTATATAACGTTAATTTTTATTTGGGGCCTACATAATGATTATTATTCTTTATTTTTTTACTTGGGGACCCAGTTGTCAAGATGAACTGCTCACTCAACTTAACTCTAAATAGTCATTGTGAAACGACCATTTATTTGCAGTCACTACCAATCTTTTTTGCCCAAGTAAGATTGGACACCTATCAGAGTTTGTATTTTGAGAATTTTAAAATCCATAAAAACAAACTTTAAGGTATGCACTTATACTAGATCGCTTTAAAGGTTGTGGGAGTCAGTTGCAATCATAAATAGGGATCGACCTTCTCATGATGCTTAGCAATCGGTACCTTATTAATCATGTCTTAAAATAAATTTGATTTTTATTTGGTTTTAATATTTGATTTTTAATTATAATTCCTATAATATTTTATTAAACAAATTTATTATTTCAAGAAAATTAAGATTTAATGCTTTTGGAAATCACAAAATTATTCATACCTTCTTCAGGAACCATGTGGACACAAATCTCTATCATATCCCACTAGAGAACCATGCAGAATACGAAAGGTTTTATTTTCCCAAAATTGAAAATCCTAACTTCCTATTTGAAAAGGATATCTCACTATTAAAATAGTCCATAAAATTCCTCACATATTCTGATAGGAATCCTCCGCATTAATTTAATTCGGAGGCATTACTTTATTTACAAAAATAATTTTATTATTAAAAAATATAGACTTTATGACCTAGATATGACCAAATATGATGAACATATTCTTAATGTGTACTGTCAATGAGAAAGTATCCTAGTACTTATATAGGAGTTGGTTCTAATGCAAAATTATGAAAGTACTCATAGGGTATACGTTCTACATAAAAGTATCCTAGTAACCCCTAAAGAAAAAGGGTGAACCTATCCTAAATATACACTTTTGGCCTAAAAGCATCCTAATACTTATCTAGGACTAAACTTGAAGAAAAATTATGAAAATACCTTTGGGGTATACTTTTAATATTAAAGTACTCCGGTAACCCTAATGGACCCTAAAATGGTCTTAAAAGGCAAACTAATCCTAAAAATCCATCTTCATTATAAAAGCATCCCAATGAAAAAATTACCAAAATGCCCCTAAGGTATACTTTCAATGTGAAAGTATCTTGGTAACCCTAACGGGTGCTAAATGATGAAAACTAGATGAACCTATCTTAAGTATGCACCTTTAGCATAAAAGCATTCCGGTTACTATCTAGGGTTCAATTTAGAAAAATTACCAAAATACCCTTAGGGTACACATTCGAAGTGAAAGTATCCCAATACCCTAATGGACACTACAATGATCTAGGAAGGCTAAACTAATCCTAAAAATTAACCTTTGGCATAAAGCATCCCAGTGAAAAAATTACAAAAATGCCTTTGGGGCAAACCTTCTACGTGAAAGTATCTCGGTAACCCTGACAAACATGAAAATGATGAAAATTGGATGAACCTATCCTAAATACGCACCTTTGGCATAAAAGTATCCCGATTACTATCTAGGATTTGATTTTAGGAAAATTATGAAAATGCCCCTAGGTACACCTTTGATGTGAAAGTATCCTGGTACCGTAATGGATACTAAAATGATGAAAAGTATATGAATTTAGTCTAAATGGAAAAGCAAAAACTTTAAATTTGATTTCAAATGCAAAATTTACAATCAAGCCCTTAAATTTTTGAAAATTACATTTCGTATCCTTTGGAGGACTAAACAAATACAAAAAGTTTTAAAAATTTCTATACCCCTACAAAAGGCCATAGAAATAATAGAAATCTTTGAAACTAATGAAATGTCCATTTTGACCCTTAAATATTAAAATTTACTATTTAGCCCCTAAGCATTATAAAACTTTCATTTTAATGCCTACATAATAAAATAACCTAAGAAATCATAAAAATCACATACAAATATATATGAACCAACAAAGATTTAGCCAAACACCTTGGGCATAAAAAAATATTTCTAGAATTTATAAAATGACCCTTAAACTTGTAAAATTATATTTCAACCCCTATATAGTAAAATGTCATAAAACAACACAATAAGTCATCAAATTAGAAAAGAACCAACAAAGAAAACATGGCAAAAATATGTACAAAGGTTTGGCCAAACACATTTAGCCATAAAGCATAATTTTAATATTTTATAATTTAGTCCTTAAGCATCCCAAAATCACAAAATGACCCTTAAAGTGTTAAAAATGCCTAAATCATGTTTATAAACGCATGAATCAGAAGTTTTGAGGCCCATAAAGCTCTCGGCCAAGCCAGAAATGGCCTAAAAAATTTACAAATTTTGTAATTTAGTCTCTAAGTTTACAAACAATACTAACTAACCGAAAAACCTTAAAACTCGAGGAAAATAAACACAAAATCATCATTATCAAACCCAAACACATTCAGATGGGATTTATGCATGATTTGATAAAAGAAATCATAAAGATAACATAAATAACCATTATTAAGCTTAAATAAACATAAAATTATAAAATAAATACAAAACAAGATCAATCAATATACTAATTATCAAAATAACACCAAAGAAATAACTCAAATTTAAATATAATCACAACAAAATTAGATTCACAACAATAAAGAACCATTTCATAAAAATTTGTTAGAAAAATTCATAAAATAAAAGCCTTTCAACATGGATGGAAATCCATGACCCTTAACATAGTTTTGAATCATAAATGAGATGGAAAATGAAGAAAAATAAAAAAAATGAAGCTTATACCTTAACAAAGCTTTGAAAACTAAAAATTTTCAAGTGTTTTTTTTAAATTTTTCTTAGCCAACCAAAAAAATTCCTCGTAAAAAAAAATCCTTCCTCTTTTATAGAGGCGGAGCTTCAGCCAGGAGGATCCTCCATCCTCTTGGCCAAAAATCCAAGTAAAGAAAAGAAAAAAATTTAATTTATTTATTTTATTAATATTTTTGTTGTTATTAGCATAAAAAAATGAGACTTCCATTAATTTCGCAAACAATCAAGGGTCATTCAAAAAATATTATCATGATTACATTGATAAAATCACTAATAGGTAATTAGAAACCAACCAAATTAGTTAGGGGAAAAGTTGGAAATTAACTAGACTAGTTTTCATGGAACTAGTAGAAAATAACTAATAACTAAAATAAAATTAAAATAATAACAATAAAATAGGAAATTTATAATTGATAATTATAAATAAAGTTTTAAAATGAAAAAAAAAACTGATTAGAACTCTAAAACTCATGAAATTATATAAAAAAACCTTATCGCTAAAAAATGTCATTCATGAAAAAAATGCAACACTTATAAAATAAATTGAATTTATACAAACTGAATTAATAGGGACTAAACAATGATATTTAAAGAATTTTAAAAATTATTAACTCCGAAAAATCCTACTAAGAAGTTTACTGAGTAGAAAACTCCGTATTTTAAAAATAAAAAAATTATGAAAGAAAACGCAAAACTCATAAAATAAAATATATTAAAAAAACTAATTTAATATGATTTAAATAATAATATTTGAAGAATTTTAAAAATTATAAACTCATAAAATCTCATCGGAGAAATTTACGAAGTAAAAAAAACTCCATATCTTGGTTATAGGAAAAATTATAAAACTAATAAAATAAATTGAAATTTTCAAAACTGATTTAATATGAATTAAACAATAACATTTGAAGAATTAAAAAAAAAAAAACTATAAAGCGAGAAAAATCTTCTCGAAAAAATTTACGGAGTAGGTAACTCCGTATTTTAGAAATGGGAAAATATGAAAAAAATGCAAAGTTCATAAAAGAAAATAAAGTTTTTAAAACTGATTTAACTTGGATTAAACAATAATATTTGAAGAATTTTAGAAATTATAAATTTAAAAAAATCCCTCAAAAAAATTTACGGAGGGAAAAAAATAGTATTTGGAAAACGAGAAAATCCTAAAATTTATAACAAATAATTAATTTTTGAAAAATGATTTAATGGTGTTCAAATGTGAATATTTAAAAAATTTTTAAATTGGAAAACCAAGAAAATTTCATCAAAAATTTTACAGATAAAATAGTTTGTATTTTAAAATCGATAAAATTTCAAAGAATTCATTAAAACTTATATAAAATTAATTAAATAAAACATATTATCCAAAATGATATTTTATAAAATGGTAAAGATAAAAACCCAAAATTTGAAATAATTTTATCAGGAAAAGTTTTACGAGTATGATACTTGCAATATTGTGAAAAAAACTCAAAATTAATTACAAAATGAGCAACTTGACACCTTGTGATATAAAATGCCAATATAAAATTTTCCTTGAATATTTTTTATTTTTTAGGGTGAGTATCGGCATAAATAGCACACTAGTACCAGTAAAAATATACGGCAGTCAATTTCTTTAATTTTACGAAAAATTCTTGGAAATTTTCTAAAAATGGAAAATTTGATCCCGATAATATTTGCAGAAGCATTTTTTTAAAATTTTGACAAGAAGATATTAAAAATAATTTTTTCTTAAATATTCGTCTTGTATATCCGAAATTAGAGATCAAAATATGACTTTCTTGTCACCTAAACTTCTGGCCATTTAACTATGAATAAAAAAGTTTTGACAATGTCTGATTCATATGAAAAGGATCATTTGCAATGAGGGTTATCATTAAGTTCTTAATCTCTGATATTCAGGATTATCAAAAAAAGGGATCGGGATGAAATTAGGTGTCTATAGGGTGTAATTTTTTTATGTGTTATTGTTATATTCTTTTTCATCTCACAACATGTTTCCCTTTTGTAGTGACTATTTTGCATTCATATTTTAAAATCATTTTCAAAAAAATTTTAAGGCAATGTTCTATTTCGACATCTTTCCAATGCCTTATATAGAATATGCAAATTTTCAAAATTTAATCTGAAGATTATTTTCATAAAAAATCCCAATACTCCTCATACCTCCGAGGCGTATAGGTGATATAATTCTTTCAAAACCTAGCTCTACAATTTACAACATTTCATGCATTAAAGGGAATTATATCAAAATAATGATAAAGTGGAACCAATTAAACCAAAACCAAAGCGAGATATAGTTAACCATTTTCGATTTTGGACTTCATGGGGGTGCTAATCCTTGGCTATTTTATATAAATATTACAAAAAAAATTTATTTCTCAATTTATAGCAGTTTTAAAATTAATTCTCAAAATATGCTTTTTTTCTAACCTGTACTAAGAACTCACCATGGGAAGAGGCTAGTTGATGGGTTGTTAGGAACTACTGAATGGCATTAGGTTCCCACTTAATTATTTTAGGAAAAATTCTAAAAAATGAAATTAACAAATAGTTATTAAATAAAAGTGAAAGTGACAAAATTTCAAAGAAGGAAATGATACTTATTGAAATTATTAATAAAGAGATTGAAATTACTTATCTACCTTTCTTTGGTCTACTGACCGACTCTCCCCCATATATATATTTTCCATAAATTATGTATAAATATGTAAATTATCTATCATGTCAGAAGGAATCTGATTTTTCATACATCTGTCACATCTCTTAGGTTCCAAGAAATCTAGTAGTCATTAGTCAAATATTATCTATCGTGTCAGAAGGAATCTGATTCCCATGCATTTGTCACATTTCTCAAGTTCTAAGAAATCTATTAGTCATTAGTCAAATCTTACTTGTCATGTCAGAAGGAATCTGATTCCACATGCATCTATCATATCTCTTGGGTTCCAGGAAATCTATTAATCAATAGTCAAATATTATTTGTCAAGTCAGAAGGAATCTAATTCTCCATGCATCTATAACATCTCTCAAGTTCTAAGATATCTATTAGTCATTAGTCAAATATTATTTGTCGTGTCAGAAGGAATCTAGTTCTCCATGCATCTATCGCATCTCTTGGGTTACAAGAAATCTATTAGTCATTAGTTCAATATGATATAAACTGTTAACTTTAAATGATATAAAAACATGTTATATAAATGATAAGAATATAGATAAAAGTAGAAATTATACAAGAATTGAATATCCATATTGGAGAAATGATAAAAATACATATTATACAAATAACTAAACCTGAAAAATGTGACATTACATGGGGTATTGGATTCTTCTGACATGATAGAAAAAAGAAGACTAATGCCTAATAAATTTTTTGGAACCTGAAAGACGTGATAGATTCATGTCTTGGAACCCAAAAGATGTGACATTGCATGGGGTATCGGATTCCTTCTAACATGGTAGAAAAAAGAAGACTAATGCCTAATAAATTTCTTGGAAACCAAAGACGTGATAGATACATGTATTAGAACTCGAAAGATGTGACATATGCATAGGGTATCAGATTCCTTCTAACATGATAGGAAAAAAAAGACTAATGCCTAATAAATTTTTTGGAACCCGAAAGACGTGATAGATGCATGTCTTGGAACCCAAAAGATGTGACATTGCATGGGGTATCATATTCCTTCCGACACGATAAAAAAAGATGACTAATGCATAGATTTTTTTTTACTCCATTATAAATACCTTAGTTCATTACTCTCATTTACATTCACTTTCATTGTCATATTCTTTCAAATTTATGCAAGATTTGTTTGTAGAGTTTATTGACAGTGCCTTTTTATTCTAGCCTTTGTTGTTTCCTACTAAACATGAGTTTGACAAGATGAGCAATAGATTTGTTGCATTTGTCTGCTTTGATGGATAAATTTTTAATAGCGAAAAAGGTGTTACATTCCAAAGTGACCATCCAAAATGTATTAGTGTTGAGGAAGACATCACAATAGAGGAATTGAAGGCTAAAATTCATACAAAAATCAAAGCTGGGAACAAAAGAAAAGTATTGGAGATCAAGTACAAGCTTTTTATTTCTATAAGGGAAGAATGTGTCCATTATAGGAGTTTCTCAGTTGAAGATGACGATGATGTGAGATGCATGTTTGATGCCCATCAATAATTTCCTCATTTCAGTATAACTGAGTTATATGCTGAGTTAGAGGATGTTAATGATGATGGTGGGCCTTCAAATATCTATACCGTATGCAACATACTGCCACAAATGTCATGGCCTAGATGTCAACTTCTCTTAATGCACAGGTTATGATGGATAATTTTATTGAATCCTTCCATTATTCATCTGTGCCACTAACAATTCCTACCACTGAAGATGATGCATCCTACACCTCCATGATGATAGAGTCTCCAATTAAAGGTGTTAAAATGGAAAGTGTAGGACCAAGTTCATTCAATATTGATCTCGATCCTGATCAGTCATCTGGACCCCACTATGAATATGTTAAAGACTTTAGTGAGCTAGAAGAGTATGCTAAATTTGATGATAATGATGAGAATAATGATTTTGACCCAGATGTCGCAGCTAACATTGACGTTCATCATTTGTCATCTACTACTAGAGGTAATGGTCCTCTTCATCAGTTTGAGCTTGCATCCCATATACGCACCTCAATTTGGATGCAATGCACATGGCAGAATTTTCAGAATATACTTATACCTTAGGTATGAAATCAACCTGGAATCCATCCATTGGTGATCTCTCTGTTGGGATGTAGTTTACTGTGAAAGAGGCAGTGCTTTTAGCTATCAAGCACTATAATATCAAGCATTCCGTAGATTGTAAAGTTATTGAATCTATGCCAACCAAGTATCATGGTAAGTGCAAAATGTATGGCATGAGGTGTAACTGGAGTATAAGGGCAACATTGTTATAAAAGAAATAAGTTTGGGAGATTAGAAAATACAATGGCCTTCATACTTGCACATATGGATGAATTTCACAAGATCATAGGAAATTAGATTCTAACATGATTTGCTCAGACATTTTATCTTTAGTCCAAGTGAATCTAGCTATTTCTATTTCAGTTTTGATCGCGGAGATATGGAATAGGTATGGACTTAACCTCCTATAAGAAAGCATGGATAGCAAAGCAAAAGGCAATTATTTGACTATTTGGCGATTGGGATCTGCCAAAATGGGTAGGTGCAATGCAATAGTTTGTTCTTGGTACAGTAATGGAATTATAGACCATACTTGCATACAACAACCAAATATTGGTGCAAGGTAAGCGTATTTTCATTGACTTTTTTAGACTTTCAAGTCTTGCATTGAAGGCTTTCCATTTTGTAAGCCTATTGTGCAAATAGATGGTACATTCTTATATGGAAAATAGTAAGGAACATTATTGTTAGTTGTTACACAAGATGACAATCGAAACATTGTACCTATTGCTTTTGCAATTATGGAGGGTGAAACAAAAGAGGCATGGTCATTTTTTCTCCGCAATTTACATAGATATGTTGTTACACAACCTGGCATTTGCTTGATTTTTGATCAACATGAATCCATCAAATCTATCATCAGAGACTCAGGTAATGCATGGAAACCTCCACATGCATATTCTGTATATTATGTTCATCACATTGCAGCTAATTTCATGATGAGGTTTAACAATAAAGACTTACATGGACAGGTTGTTAACATGGGTATATATTCATAATTATGATTATTTAATCTCTGACACTTCTCTCAATTTTCATTTTTATTAACAAGCTATTTACAAGTCCATAAATTAACAAATGATTTTAATAGCGTATGAGTTGAAGTGACCTCATTTTCAGTGGTACTATGAAAATCTTCGTGCGAAAAATGCAGAAGCGATTTAGTGGATTGATAGGATCCTAAGGGAGAAATAGACTCAATCATATGATAAAGGAAGACGCTATGGACATATGACAATAAACCTAGCTGAATATATAAATTCAGTGTTAAAGGGAACTTGTTATCTTCCTATTACTACTTTAGTCTAAGCAATGTATTTTAGGTTGGCTAAACTATTTGTTAAAATGGGGAATAAGCAGATAGCAATGATGACGGCAAGCCATACATACTGTGAAACTATCATTGATACCATGCAAGAAAATCAAAGGAAAGCTAACTCCCACCTTCTTCATGGGTTTATGTGAGCAAATCAATCTTTCTTGATTAAAGAGCTAGAAAACCCATAGGAAGGAGTTGTGGCTTCAAACTGCAAAGTTAATCTTAATAAGAGATGGTATGATTATGGAAAGTTTCAAGCACAAAGGTACCCATGTTCACATGTTGTTGCTTCTTGTGCTCATGGTCATATAGATTGCATGATATATGTGGACAATGT
>JAQSVH010194526.1:0-13754 GCA_029448705.1 Adansonia digitata | reverse complement strand
TATTGCCTTAATTTTTCAAAATCCTAATTTTATTTTAAAAAAATCCCTTAAAGTACATTTTAGACATGAAAGTATCCCAATAACCCTGACGACTCGATTCTAGGTAAAATAACTAAAATGCCTCTGAGGTATACCTTCGATGTAAAAGCATCTTAGTAACCCTAAAGGACTTGGTAATGACATGAAATAACAAAACTATCCCTAAATCTCACCTTTGACATCAAGGTATCTCGGTATCCCTAAAACACTCAATTTAAGGTAAAATTACCAAAATACCCTTTAAAATATACCTTCAACATGAAGTATCCTAGTATCCCTAAAAGATTTGATAATGATATGAAATGACTAACATATCTTTAAAATGTACCTTCAACATGAAAATGTCTTGGTAACCCTAAATGACTTGGTTTAAAAGTAAAATTCCTAAAATGACCTTAAGGTATGCCTTTGATAAGAAAATATCTTAGTAACCCTAAAGGACTTTATAATGATATTAATGACAGCTATACTTGAAATGGCCAACCTAGATGGAAAATAAGACTTAAAACATAAAAAATGCTAATAGATCCCTAACCCAAATGGCTTAAAATGTTAAAAATATTCCTAAAGTCTCTTAAAACCCTAATTGGGTAAGTTAATGCTGAAATGAATTAAATAGTCTTAAAGGCAAGGCTTTTAAAAGATGGATATTAAACTTTTTTAACTTTTCAATTTGGTTCCTAAATGATTTAAAATGCATAATATGAAAAGGGAGACTACAGGCTTATGCATATCAATATAGGCATAGAAATTTAATCAGAATTGAACAAAGAAACACTCAGATTTTCTTAGGTCGTAGGAAAAGATATACATGTAATCTGATTGCAATGTAGAACATAGATTTGATAGAAATTGTACCTACTTACAAATTTATAACTCTAAGCATGTCAATCCTTGCACGAACGCATGTGGGTTGATTGCTATGATCTCTTCTTGAGGCTAGAATTAGTCTGAGTGTTTTGCCTCTAAAAGTGATCCACATAGATGCCTACTAAAGCCTTAATAAGGTATGGTGACTCTTTGATGTTATCCAGAAGGTTTCGCAAGCCTCAACCAAAGGATATATACCCATCAAGTTTAGATCTAAAGTGATATGGGAATAACTACCTTGCTATATCGCTAAAGAGAAGAGGAAAACAACTATATAAGTAAATAGCTATTTTGCACAGTTCATAGTAAATGAATAAAATAAATCCTAAGTTGTTATTCCAATTAATTCCTTGAGGATAGAAAACTAATTTTCTAATCATAAATAATTTTAGATCAATTAAAAACCGTGTTTGCACTAAGACACTCTTCGAGAACATAGGATTGCACCAACCTTTTATGGAAGTAGGAAGGTTGGTGCTAATGATTTTATGGATGCTACTATGAGCTAAAAAGTCTTAATTATGTATTTAAATACACCTTGGGCTAAGTTAAGGTTGACTAATAGGTTAACTGAGCCCATTACTAACATACCAAAAGGTGGCACCACTTTAGAATGTTTCTTAGAGCCTAATTAAAAAAATTTTAATTAGCTTATCCAAGATTAGGCCTTAACTTGATAGCACAAAAAGGATGGCTATTCAATGTGCCTAGCCTATTAGTAAGTGTAACTTAAAGTAGTTCACAACTAAACTCTCTAGACTTGATAATTAGGCCTTTTAGCCCAACCCCTTAAAATTGCATGTTAGATAATTTAATTCATAATTAAATTTTCTAATCCAAGTAAAATAATTTTACTTCATGTAAATATTATTAAATAACTATTGAATAATTTATTTAATTTTCCAAGTACAATTATTTGGCTTTATTTAATAATATCTCCAAAACCATGTCTATAAATAATCATTATCTTGGTAAGACCTTATCATTATTGCCATATTGGGACATGTATAATTAGATTTCATAATCAAATTTATGTCTTAAAATCTTAATTTAACTTATTCACTTAAGTTCTCCTTTTTTACCATTTATTTAATCCAATAGATCATCTGATTGTATATGACCCATTAGGCTTCCATTGTAATAGCAATAAGCATAATTACACAATTAAGTGTATTTATCTTTATAGAGCAAGATTGGCCTCTAGCGAGGCAACATGGTCACCCAGTATGCAGAAGATATTGGTGTATACCATTGAACCAATCAAATAGCAACATGGGATACATAGTCAATTAACTATATACATGCTACTATATTATAGTGATAAAGGTTTTCCTTCATGTTAGTGTCATGGTTAACTATCATGTAAATACTAATTAGATGAAGCATTTTAAACACAATGGCCTTGAAAAGATAGCAAGCAATTATGACTATGAGATCTTTTTGCATCAAAGATGTTTTTTTTAAATGATCTTAGCCATTGTGTTATCAGGACAAGGCATTAACAGCACACAAAGACTAGTATATGCTAAGCCTACATGCATTGGATGCATGCAACTCTTTGATCTTACAGAATTTAAAGTCTATAGGGTACTTAAGGATAGCATATAGGTGCTTGTTTTATAGAAACAAGTTGACTAAACATGGCCCATATGAGAACTTCATTTGGTATTGTCATTTAAGTGTCTATGGAATATTTCTCATGTCCCCATCATGTAACTAGTCCTCAGACTTATGATACTAAGTCATTTTGTATGTTGAGTATTATACATAAAGATTATCATGAATAGGTCCACAGTAGATGGATACCAAATAAGGGTAGTTTTGGGTATGATATGAAACATACTGCAAATAAATGAGTGGTCTAGAGAGGATTCACCACCTCTGAGTGACATTGGAGACATATTTGGAATGATCTTGACTATGGTCAATTGGGTTAAAGTCTTTGGCTAGAGCATAGTGAATTATGAGGAATCATTCCTCTTAAATTCATGATCGTTAACCTTGAGTTGGAAGATCGAACATAGATTGGAGCATGAGTAGACATTGTACCATGCTTATGCTTATTCTGGGATAAATGGTGATTGGACCACATTAAATTGATAGGTTGGTTACTGAATGGATTTGATGAGTTCATATCAACTTTTCAACATTTGGGTGGTCATGATAGGTTGTTAGATCCCGCTCTTGATCTATGAACATAATTAATAAGATTAACTATGTCCTTTGCCAACATGTTAGGAACTTGATGGGTCATGTATAATAGGATGTATTGTCTGATTAAAATCGAAATTTTATTTTGACTTAATTGGATAAAAAATGATTAAATGGAGGATTAAATTAAAAAGTTTAATTAAGAATTAATTTAAGACAAAATTTATATTTTGTGAAATCTAAAATTTTTTTCTCTTTTTAAGACATAGCATATAAGATTATCTTTGTTGGAATCACACGTCAACTTCATCATGAAAAGGAACACGCGTAACTTAAAAACTTTTATGCGAGTACTATTGACCAAGACTTCTTTTTTGTGATTCAAAAAAGAGACCATTAGATAAATCACTCATCTAATAGATCTTGATTGGCCACTATAAAATGACCAATACTTAGAGCCACCATCAGTCACTTTGGGCTAGGCATGATTGGATACCTATTAAAATGATATTTGGAGTTACAAAACTCAAAACATCAATTCCCTGGTCTGCGTAATTCAAAGATTCAAAGGTTGGGTTGGGGAGTTGGTTATGCTTAATGAGGTATGAACTTCTCCATGATGCCCGAAATTGGTATCTTTCTTGCCATGTCTTATTTTGGTTTCAGTCCTCTCGATTTTGACTTGTCATTATTTAAATATAGTCCTCTTCTTATGCATGAATTTAAATAAAATAAACTCGAGTTTGAGATAAAAAAATAATCATGTACGTACCCTAAAGAGGTAAGGAACATAGGGATTTTTGATTAAAATGTTCTCTGAATTTAGGTTTTAAAAATCATATATTTCGCATCAAGCATTGGAAAGATACCAATATGGAAGATTGCTTTATAACTTTTGAAAAAAACAACTTTGAAAACATGAATGCAAATTAAAGACCACAAAAGGAAATGTATTAGTCAGATAAAAATAAATAATATTGCATAAAATAAATCACATAAAAGGGGAAACAAGGGAGGGACAATTAGAATGTATCTTCTAATTGTCATCGATTATCTAGAAATAACCTAGTTAACAATTTTGGAGATAAAGTTAGATCCTTGGATTAATGGAAGCATGAAAACTAGGTTAAAATCTTGATGAGTCTGGAGAAATTTGAGAAAGAGAAACTTTAATTTTGATTACTATTTTTAAAAGTAGAGTTGGAGTTTCCCTCAAAAGTTAGCGTTGGAGTATCCTTAAAGATAAAAATTTTAGTAATTTTGGAAAAACAAAATAGAAAGATTAATCTTGACAAAAGGTTGGTAATTTCTTGACAAAAAGGCATTTTTGACATAATTTTGACAAAATAGATGGTTTTGGATAAAAAGGTAGTGGTTGACAAAAATTGATAAAAAATGTTTGTGCCTTGATCCAAGCCTAGGGAAAGATTGATTCATGTTTTAACTTGAAGAGTTGATTGGGATCACTTAAAGACATTTGAATATCTCGGAGTAGGAATTCGGATAAATCAATTAATTTAACTAATATTGCAAACAGGGCATAGTGTGGCACTATTCCTATTTTTAATTTTATTTCAAGCAAATTTAAAGGTTTCAAGGGTTGAATAAGGTACAATTGGAAACATGACCCAATAAGATTTAAGGTAAAAATATTCCAAAAATCCTAAAAAATCACATTCTTGGTGGAAGTAATTTTTGAAGTTGGGTTAAGTGTGACACTGATAGCATATACAGGGAAAATGGTGTGGCAAATTTTAAAAAATCATTCTTGAATCATACAGAATCGTTAAATCACAAATGATACCTTTCCAAAAAGGAAATTTCATGAAATTTTTATGAATAATATTTTAAAAATGAAAAAGAATTCATATGACAGGCCTAAATAACCTAAACAAAAAGCAAGTCGCTGATTCTAGGGGTTCTAGACAACATTAGTTTGAAAAATCGTATCTCCCTCATCCTCGATGATTTAAAGGCAAGTTTGATACTTTTGGAATATAATTTGATTCTTTTTTAGGGGAAAATATCAAAAAATTCATACAAAGTATTTTAGTGTTGAGAAATGATTTTTCAAATCGTGGCTATAGTGCTATTAGGGCAAAAATAAGGGATTTTTGGTTCTATAAGGTTTCTTTGGCACCTAATCCATTCTAAAAAATAGAACATTTGGCGTTGATTTAATTCCAAACATAGAAGACTTGATTTTCCCCAAGATTGGAAGACCAATGAATAGAAAACCTTAAGCCCATGTTAATCCTCATTTATTGAAATTAACATAGACTTTACTTGGGGTTTTTTAAAAAGGGTTATTGACAATCATCAACAAGCATCTCGACAAGTATATTATGAACTAAATATGACTTTCATGAGAATGAACATAGATAGCATGCTTAAACAAATGAAAATGATATCTTGGAATGTAAATGATGACAAAAATGAAAAACAATGACGAATAAGATGCATAAAAAAGGTAGGTTCATGAATAACCTTAAAAGTCATGCCATGAGAGATGATATGAACATGTTTAAACAAGAAAAAGTTTGCTGGAATTTTTAAAACAACAATAAAACATGTTTTTCTAACAAACCAAGCACATAAACATGGTGAAGCATAGCAAAAGAGGTCAATATAGCATCAAAAAAGCTTTAGGTTTACCACAAATAAGGCCACAAGATGCATGAAAATCCTAGGAATATGATCATGATTACATGGATGTAACTATTTAAAATGATGAAAATGATGACAAAAGAAGAAAATAAGATGAGAAGAAGATAGAAGTTATCCCAAGTAGCTTCAAACCTTGCTTTAGCCCTTGAGTAGCAAACTTGTCAACTTTGAGCTCACCTTTTACCCCCCTTTTACTATTCATTAGCAAGTAAAAAAGGTGGCTAAAATGAGCTTAAGGGATGTGCTAATAATGGAGTGGAGCTTTTAGATGATAAGAGGATGAAATAGAAGGTTTTGGAGGGGTTTTTAGTGGTGGCTTTAAGGAGCTAGGGGAATAAAAACTTTTTTTAAGTGAATGATGGTTGAGGAGATTTTTTTGAAGTGTTTGAACGCTTCTAATTGTGTTTACTAAGCCAAATTTGAATTTTGTTATGATTCAAGGTTTAACCAATGCATTTTGAATCTAGAGCAAGGGCATTTTTAGGTTTTAGCCATGTTCTATATGACAACTTTGAGTACTATGCTTAATTGGCTATTTTCCCATCAACTGCAACAAGAAAAGTAGTAGAGCAGAGAAGGTGAAGGTATCTACAACATTGAGAATAATTAAGCATGCCTCAAACAAACCATGTTTTTCAATGGTACAAAGGTAAAAAACATCACGATCTCAGCAAAAATGCCTTATGGTATCGATACTAAGCATAATGTATCAATACCTAAACCAATTTTTTGCTTTCGATATCAATACAAGGCTTACTGTATCACTATTAGAACCCATTTTTACTTTTTGTATTGACAATTTTGAAGCCTGTAGCAATACTTGGGCTTATGGTGTCGATATCATGAACATTGTATCAATACCAAGCCTAGAAATTTTTTAGGTATCTATACATCTGGGGCTATATCGATAGAAACCATCTTAAAATCAAGATTTTAGCTTTAAAGTAACATGGTATTACTATGTAAGCTTTATGTACCAATACCATTACCAAAGGTATCAATACTTAACCTTTTATATCGATACCAAGGGTAACGTTTTGAGGGCTTGGTCATTCTGTATCAATGTATACATGCGCCCATGTGACATTATGTAACTTTACTTGTTCGAACACCTTACCTTAGCCAACAATTATAGGAAGTTGACTGTGCTCATTCGAATAGCTCCATTAATGCCTAAGATAATGACCTCTGATGTTTTAGACGATGATTCGAGCAAAATAAGGTGTTTACAAATGCCCCTCTTTGGTTATTCTAAATATCAGGAATAGGGCAAATACAAATAGGCATTATTTTTTTGGGGTATGCTTGGTGCTGCCATACATTCCTACGATAAAAGGATTAAAATTAATATGATGCCGAGGTTGGCGGCAATTTTGATTCTTGCAAAAAAGACAGAGTTTGAATTTTTGGATGAAAAACTTAGACTAAGATCCTAGGCTAGACTGATCTTTAGCTTCAATTTTAAAATGATGAAATGATAATGTGCCATATCACAATCAACAATATTGGACTTTGAAAGGATTTCTTGGCCAAGCTTTTGGGTAAAATACCTAGACTATGATCCTAGGCTCGGCCTATCTCTAGGTTCGACTTAAAAATGATGAAATGCTAATGTGCTAAATCACAGCCAACAACATTAGACTTTGAAAAAATTTTTGGACAGAGGTGCAGGCACCCCATTTTATCTAAGCCAACATTCAAGGTATTATAAGTATCGTCCGAGGCACCACCATTTAGTTTGAAGAGTCAAAGGTAAGAAAAATCCATATTTTTGCATGTATGTACTGATACATAGGTGTAAGATATGGATATAAGGCTCCACGTCATTCAAATGCGAAAATTTTCCATTTATATCGACACCAACAAGCTTAATATCGATACTTAAGGGATGGTATCAACACTAAGGGCCTTAGTATCAATATAGGATTGTTTGAAGAAAAAAAAGTGATTTTGTGTCAAGTTGTATCAACACCAAAAGCCAAAATTGTAAGAAGTATCAATAAAAAACCCATGGTAATGATTTTTAGAGGCCTATAGAGTCAATGCAGAGCCTTTATATCAGTAGAACAAGGGAAAATCAACCTGTTTAGCGCCATTTTCATGCTTTTTCATCGTAACATAAAAAACATCAATTTTTGCTATTGACATTAGCCTTTAAAACCACCTAAAATTAGATAGAACTTCATAAAAATTATGTGGATTTCATTTTTGGGCTTTAAACATTAGATTAACATATTCTGGAAAGGTCCATTATGATTGGCATGAGGGTATTTAATGAGAAAATCTGATTTAATGAAGGACAAAGTTGTGATTACTCATTTAATAAGCTAATGCACGGTTTTCTTTGCCTACATGAATCAAGATTAAGTAATCAAATGGTAAAAGGTTTTGCATTAGTATAATGAGTATCATATTATACATTTTAAAAGTCCTATATGACCTTTTTTACTAGATCATTTTAATAATTGAAATCCACCACAATATAATCCAATTTTCATACCCAACTAGAAAAGGGAATTTTACCTTAGCCACCGAAAAAACCCTCAAACTCTCCCAAAAACTCTATTCCTATAGCTTCTTTCCACCTTCCCAAGAACTATTCTAAAGCCTCTCATTTCCCTTATCTCTACCTTAAAAACTATCCTCCATAGCCACCATAACCAAAAGCTCTTTTTTTCTATTCCTTTTTTGCTTCTCCATAGTAAAGAAAAAGGAAGAAAGTGAAATATAAGTTGCTAGATTACTGTTTAAGGATATAGCTAAGAGTTCAAGCTTCCACAAGGGCATATTTTTTATTTTTTCTTCTTTTCATTTTTGTGTTTCTTCATCATCATCTTAGTGAACCTCTATGTTTCCATAACCTTATTAAGGCTTTCATGCACCATTGTGGCTTTATTTGTGGTAGCCTTAGGATTTTGATAACTTTCTTGGTGCTTCAATGGTGTTTTGATGAACTAAAATGCCATATTTCTTGTTAACATTAAAACAACCCTTCCTCATGCATTTTAGCCATGTTTTTTCTTTATCTCAACATGCTGATTTCATGTGTAAATGCTCAGCCTAGCATATTTTGATCTTGACCATAACTTGGGATGGATTTTAACTTATGATTATCTTTGCTGAAGTGCATGGCTAGTTTGCTATTTTGAGTGGTTGTTCATGTTTGATATCATCACTTAGCTTAGTTCATTATATGTTTATTGAAATACCTCTATGATGCTTGTAAAAATTTGTTTTAGAAGAAAACCCCAAGTTAAGTCTATACTAACCTCAATTAATATGGATTAGCATGGATTTAATGTTTTTAAAATATTGATTCTCTAATCAGTGGTGATATATCAAGCCCAAATTTTTAGAATCATGGCCTAATTAGGCCAAATAAATTTTGTTTACAATTCAAAATTAAATGCTTTAAAATATTTTGTTTAAGCAATGTTTCAAGCCTATCATGACTATGTCATGGATAGTGGATGGTTCAGTGACCTACTTTATAGGAATTGGATTGGTCCATTACTTCATTGCCATGAGCATAAAAATTGGACATTAGCATGTTTGACACCATGACAATTGACCATAAAAGTCTTAAACTCAAAGAAAACCCTTGCTTCTATAATAGTAGTATAACGGTCCTAATTTGAAAAATTATATTTGGACTCCAAATTATATTTTGGAATTTTCTACCATTTTTTCTTGAAAAAGCTTTAAATAACCTTTTCAACGATTCCTTGTTTGCTCCTAGATCATTCTAGATGTGAAAATTATGATTTTTCAAACCTTTGTTGTCTAGAACTTCTAGAATCAATGATTCATATTCTGTCTAGGCGATTGAAACACATCAGTTTTTTTTGGATTTTTTGAATTTTTTTGTAAAAAGTTTATAAAATTTTTGAAAAGGCATCTTTTGTGATTTAAAAATCTTGATTGATTCGGTGACATATTTTCAAAATTTATAACCTTTTTCCCTTGCATTTGCTGTTAGCTTTAAATTAGATTCAATTTCAAAAATTAATTCCACCTAGGAAGCAATTTTCTAGGATTTTTGAAGATTTCTTCATTAATCCTTGTTAAGTTGTTTTTTCCAATAATACCTTGTTTGCCACTAGAAACCATCGAACCAAACTCGAATGAATTTGAGAAAGTGGATAGTGCAATGTTATTTCTTGTTTTTACTGAACTTGAGAAAATTCGCTTGGATTTTCTCGAACATCTTTTCTAGTCATTTGGATGATTTAAAATATATTCAATGTTTCCCCTATGGTGTTAGAAGTCATGATGTTGGTCCTTCTAGGCTCGGTCAAAACCTAAAAATGTTTTCTAAATTAATTTTCCTTCCATTTAAAATTTGATTTTCTATTCCAAAATCTTGTTTCTTCAAAAATATAAAAAATTTTAATTTTCAGAAGCCACTTCAAAATTTTTTTGAGGAACATTCCAATCTTGCTTTCTCTAAAGGGATACTCCAACCCTATTTTTTTAGGGGATTCTTCAACCACATTGCTTATGAGGGGATACTTCAACCTTGCTTTTCGAAACTTCATTAAAAATCTAAGTTTTTCTCATTCCTGAGCTCCTCGTATTTTTTCTTATTAACCTTTTTATGCCTAAGACAACACCGAATCCAAACATATCTCAAAATTCATAATTCAATTATTCCTTAATAATTGAGGTCAAGTATGAGATACATCTCAACCGTCCCTCCTTGTTTTTGTATTCATCTTTAATGCAACTTTGATTACATTTCTTTATGTCTCACTAACATGTTTCTCTCCTTAATGACAATTTGCATTCACGCTTTCAAAAAATCAAATATTAAACCCGAGGAAATGTTCTATATAAGTATCCTTCTAGTGCTCAATGTAGAGTATCCTTTTTTAAATTAATCCAGATCTCATTCTACCAAATCTTTTATGTTTCTCCTCCTTCCTAGGTTGTATGAAAGATATTAATTAAACTTCTATCATGAAAACCTAGATTTAATATTTAAAATTTTGCCTTTATAAGAAGGGGATTACACATAAATACTGATGACATGAAAAAACTGAGCAAAATCAAGACTTCGATAATTTATGGCTAGATGGTACCATTTTTGGCATCACGGAGATGCTAATCTTTCACCATGGATAACCAACTCTTGGACTCTTTTTAAAATGAACTTTGGTATACATAATCTATAAAATCGGTCTTTTGAGTTCTGTAACTTAAAAATTTTTTATTTTAATTGGTTTCCAATCATACCTTGCCAAAATTATCGGTGGTGGCTCTAAGTCATGTTCATTTCATAATGGCCATCCAAGATCGGTTGGATGAGTGATTCATCCAATGATCCTCCCCTTAATAGTTAACCCTATCATGCCTAATCCAAATCCTAATCAAAGGATGGCCCAAAGGCGAGCCATTTCCCTTTACCTTTTTTCTTTCATTTTTTAAGTCATAGCATATCACACTGGGGGCACATCATGATAGCTTGATGACTCCACTGGGGACTTTATTTAGAGAGTCAAGCCTACCACTAGTTAAATTTTATTTGATTCTCGATTTCCTTGGGTTTTACTCATTACTTATTTATAATATTCTCTTATCATATTCTTTGTACATAACATTTACTTATCATTATTTTATGTTTTTGTGTTTCTCATGATTGCTAGGGTTCCTTCTTGCTTGAAAAATGAATATGACAATTTTGGTATAATGGTAATAAGGAATAAGTAAAAAGGTTTGATTGTTTCCTTGACATACAATATGCACTCACTTTCACATTGGACTCTCGATCTTATTTTTTTTTAGAGAGAGGTGGAAGTGAGCTAATTGTCCTCCATTTTATCCTTTCTTGACCTATGGGCTAGCAAAATCTTTTGAGGTGTAAAGTATCTATGCTCCCATGGTATTCTTTTTATCTATATGGGCATAGCAAAATACATCGACCTGAATCAAACCTGTTTTGCCAAGCTTGTGATAGGCCTAAGATCGAGGTGCCTTGGCTATCTTTATAGAATGGAGGATCAATTTAGGAACCTTTTAGTGTCAACTTAGCCCCATATAGAATCAGGGTGCGTTGGTTATCTTTACCAAATGAAATGCTGCTAGATCGATCCAAAAATTACACACTCGAGGAAACACTTCTTACCTATTACTCTTTTTTATCATTTCTTTATTGCGTAAATGATGTTGAACAAACATCATCAACAATGCCTTTATTCTAACCCTAGATCATGTCATCAATTATAATAATCCCATCAGCGCACATCGGTATGTTGTTCGACCGTCGAGTAGTGCTCTTTTTCCTTTTCCACAAGAGATAACATTTAAATGTTGTCACATAGTATCTTGCTTGAGGCCGATATCACCTTTTAGGGAACCAAATCTATCTAGGTAAGTCGTTATGCTATCTAACCAATGGCTTGAATCTTGTTAATCATTAAACAATATTGAGTGAATGTTTATGTCCTTCATAATATCTCTAAAGACATCACAGCATCTTGCTATGAGCAAAAACTTGAACAAGCCATCATGCTATCCGATGGATGGCTTAACAGTAGCTTGTAACCCTGTAATGACGAGTAAGTCTTACTGTTTTGAGTGACAATCTTTATTCTAATAGCTTGGACATACTGTTATGCTATCTGTATAAGTCTAGGGTTGATAGGTAAAATGATAATACCTATGATTGTTCTTATGCTCACTTAAGGCATCATAAAGCCTATTATCGAGGCAATTTTTTTGATTTTATTTTTCTTGCTTTTTTCTTGTATCACTACCGGTATTCCTTTATCTTTCACTATTGTATGGTTTCTCATGTTCATGTCCAATGCATCATTTCTTGCATCAAACATGTAAAGACAATTAATTTGGGGCAATGGTGAATGAACACCATAGTGCACAGGCTAAGGGCATATTTCATCTATTCATATAGATCTTCTTCCCCTAAAAGCCACACTACCATAGTTGATGCACTAGGAATGCGATGTGGTGCATTTTATGCATTCCATGATCACTCTTGATACTCTTTGCAATTTTAAAGATAGATTTCCAAGACAATTTTCTCATATTCATGTATTTTCTCAGACCTTACATTAACATCCTCATTGCAATCACTTAAATGTAGACATGTTTGCATCTTTCCGTAACATTCACACCATTTTAGGTCTCTTATGTGTAGATTAACATCCCTTACATGTCATATTTTCCATCCTTAGCCATCATTCCTCAATATATTCATGCATTGTCCATTACATAACACTAAATCTATTTGTTGTTTATGTCAAGAAGGCCGTAACATAGGGGATCAATTAGAAACATGAGTCAGTACTTTGGAAGACATCAAAGATGAACTAGGGCATGATGTTGAAGAAATAAGGAAACAGCTCACAAAAGCAATGGGAACACTTACTAATTTTCTTAAGGTCAAAGAGGACCCACCAAAAAAGTATCATCATCTAAAATAGGTTAAGTTAGTCAAAGTTTTGCAAATCCACTAGAAATGTGTGTTAATGCCTTGAAAAAAATTGTTAGAGAGGTCAAGCAAGATGTTTAGGAAATGAAAAGGCAATTCTTGGAATTGATAGGGATGATCTTAAACCTTGATCAAGTAAAGACAAATTACTTCCAAAACTCACCATTATTTTTACCGATGTTAGAGATAGAGGTGCAATTTGCCAAACGTAGAATAACCCACGTCAAGCCTTCCAATTTTGCAATTCAATCGATATTTGAGGCCTACCATTATGACTCCATATCATTATAGTTTGACCTACTCTTTAATGCAATATGCCTTCTATCACCTCCCAACCACCCGTTGGCACCAATATTAAAAAGTTCATGAACGAAAAAGGAAAAGCAAGTGTCACCAGCAATCATAGTCAAGCTAGCTCATATTCATACCCCAAACCCAGTGCCCACCACCAAATGTCGTAAGCCAAATGGTTCACCCAACTTGGGGTACTATCTCATCAAATCCCTTGTCAAGCTTTTACCCCCAAACATTCCTTCTAATGTATTGCTCAGCATACATGACTCTAAATAGGTTTGTC
>JAQSVH010194464.1:5802-17143 GCA_029448705.1 Adansonia digitata | reverse complement strand
GGACTACACCATTTGATGCCACATCTTTGTATTTACCTTTGATATGATCCCTAGGCCTCCTTGACATCCTCAAAATATCTTTTTCGTCGGGCGACAACGTCGCCTGACGATCACCGCCCCCTATTACGTCCATGCTCCAGATTATTAAAAATTAGCCCGTACAAAATAAGGTGTCTACAACTTAATAATAAAACAAAAAGTAACTGAAAAAAGGACATAAAAGATAATAGAAAATTGCATAAAACAGGAAACATGAAAGTTAACTATCTTGAGAATCAAGCTAGCCTTAATTTCCTAGAACTAAATGGCACAAAAAATGGAAATTGAATAAAATCTAAGATAATTTTGTCAACAAGGAAAGTTTTCAATCTTGCTTTTATTTAATGCTGAAGGAAAGTTGTCAATCTTGCTCTTCTTTAAAGCTGCTAAAAAGGAAAATTTACAAAAAGTAAACATTTTGATTTCCTTGGCTGACAAAGCCTATGTTATTGGAATCTTCTAAGTCCAAGTATTTGTAAGCAATGACCAAGCTCTAGCTTCTTGAATACGCTTTACCCTTGCTCATGTTATCAATCCACTTGGCACATGTAAGTTTCCAAGCTCTTGTGTATCAGTTTTATCTTCATGTATCGATTCCTTATCATTCTCACTCTCTTTAAATGAATTTGTCCTTGAATCAGAACTTAAATTGCAAAGAGAAATGTTAAAACCATCAAATGTTGAATTGATGTTATACTTTCATGGTAGAACTATCTTGTATGTGATGTCATTAATTTTAGCCAAAACTTGGAATAGACCATCTCTTCTTAGATTCAACCTAGACTTCCATTGAGTTGGAAATATTTCTTTCCTCATATGCACCTACATGCTTCCTTTGTTGGTAACTTGCTTCATTCCTTTGTTGACTCAGGTGGCATATTACTCATTCTTCTTTAAGATTTGCTGTTTTGCCTCTTTATGAATCTTCTTCACTGTATCTATCTTTTTTCTTACCATCACGGCTAGAAATCTCACTTATAGGTAAATGAATCAAATCTAAAGGTATTAATGGATTAAAACCATTCACAATTTTAAAAGGTGAGAAGTCAGTAGAAGAATGCATAGTACATTTTCCTTCCCTTGCTTGTACTGAATCACGTATCGAAACATCTCTATGAATTCCACCCATCTTGCATGTTTTTGATTAAGCTTGCTTGTCCTTTTAAATGCTTCAGTAACTGATGGTCTGTGTGTATAACAAACTTTTTTGACCACAAGTAGTGCCACCAAGTCTCCATGCATGCACCAAAGTATATAACTCCTTGTCATGGGTCAAATAGTTCTAGGTGACTCCATTTATCTTCTCACTAAAGTAGGTAATGCAACATTTTTCTTGCATTAAAATAGCACCTATACCAATCCTAAAAGCATCACATTTAATCTTAAAAGGTTTTGAAAAATCAAGTAAAACAAGTAAAGGTGTAAAACAAAGTTTTTCTTTAATCAAGTTAAATGCTTTCTCTGGTTCTACTCCCCATTTGAAACCTACATTTTTCTTAACTACTTTAGTTAATGGTGTAGCCAACATACTAAATCACACATAAATCGCTTATAAAAGCTAGCTAAACTAAGAAAACTCTTTACTTCGATCATGGAATTAGGCATTGACCAATCTTTGATTACCTTCACTTTTTCCTCATCAACCTCTATACCCTTTGCACTAACAATAAAACCCAAAAGCATAACTCGATCCATGCAAAGGTTATATTCTTCAAATTAGGGTATGGTTTTTCATGCCTAAACACTTCAAACAACACCGCATGTGATGGATATGATCTTTCAAGCCTTTAATATGCACTAGGGTATCATCAAAGAACGTAACCATAAATTTTCCAATAAATGCATGCAAAACATGATTCATAAGCCTTATAAATGTACTTGGTACAATTGTCAATCCAAATGGCATAACCAACCATTTGTACAACCCATGTTTTGTTTTGAAGCAATTTTTCACTCATCACCCTCTTTCATTCTAATTTGAAGGTGACCAATTTTTAAATCTATTTTTGAGAACAAAGTAGAAACATGTAGTTGATCAACATATCAACCAAACAAAAAAAGGAGGTGTTGATACTTTTCCTTTATTTTGTTGATAGCATAACAATCAATACCAAGCCCTATCCTTCTTTACTACCAATAACACTAGAATAACACATGGACTCATGCTCTCATGCACATGCCTTTTTGCTAACAACTCCTTCACTTACCTTTTAAGTTCCTTTGTCTCCTCCAAACTAGTCTTATCAATTGGTCGATTTAGAATTGAAGCTTTAGGTATAAAATCGATTTGATGCTTTATTCTCCCTATCAGTGGCAAATCTTTTGGTAACATCTTCAAATTCTTGCACAAGAGAAATAGCACAACTAGGCAAAGAAGAATCAGGTTAAAAAATAAAGAAATAGGCCTCTTTGTATAAGAACAAAGTCATTGACCGATTATCTTTAAAAGCACTATTAATCTCTTTTTGTTTTCTTGCATAGAAACCCATTTTTTCTCTTTTTTATCTACTATGGCTAAACTTTTTTCCTTTTCACTCTCATTATTTTTTTAAACTTTCATACCACTTTCTCTTTTATCAAGCTCATTTTCTTTTTTCTTTTGTTTTTCGGCCTCTACCTTATTTTTTACTATTCTCACCAATAGGCCTCTTGACTCGAAGTTGATCTTTATTTACTTAACTAGGTGTCAAGGGCACAAGTGTAACATTTCTCTTATCAGTACAAAAGGTGTGACAGTTCCGATAACAGTCATGCATCACTCACCTATCAAATTGCCAAGGTCTCCTAAGCAACAAATGACTAGCAATCAAGGGAACTACATCATAAATAACCTCATCATTATACTTTTCAATTGAGAAAGACATAAGAACCTATTAGTTAACCTTCACTTTGCCACTCTTATTCAACCATTGAAGCTCATATGGTCGAAGATGCTTTGTAGTTCATAAACCCAATTTTAGCAAGCAACTTATTAGTCGTATTCATGCAACTGCTTCCATCAATGATCAAGCTACAAATTCTATCCTTCACATGGCATTTAATATAGAAGATATTCTCTCTATGCACTTTATTACTTTTTTCTTCTTTGATTTGACAATGAGTACCCTTATGATTAGTAAAGCACTCCCTTCAAAGACATACTTATAGTCATTAGTGTTCTTAAGTGATGGCATAGAATCATTTTTCTCATCTTCAGTTTTAATCTCCTTACTAGTTAACATGATTATCGCCTTTTTATTTGGACATTGAGATGCTATATGATCAGATCCCAAACACTGAAAGTATTTAATATCTCTATTTCTTTAAGGTTAGGATGAAAAGTTACCATTCTCTCTGTGGTCCTTTTGGGTTTTGATTGTGCCTTTCTTATCTTTAAACTTAGAATTGGGCTTTTCATCTTGTTTTGAAGATGCTTCCCACTTCTATTTCCAATTTGAAGAAGAACTCGAGTAAGAATTATCATTCTTGGTTGCCCTTCCTTTCTTGAGTCGCTATTCTATCTTCATGGTCATGCAACCATGTCTTCTATCTGTACAGAATGCTATAACCCTACCATATTGGCGATTTCTCAGTTTAACCGACACAAATATTGAGTCATAGTTTCTTTTCTATCTTTCTATATGTTAATACTAGTCAAGGCTATCTCTATTTTCTTATGGTACTCCCCTACACTCTTTGTTCCTTGTTTAGGCTTTGTAATTTTAAATATAAATCCCTATAATAGTGTGAAGGAACAAATCTTCTGCTCATAACAGCCTTCATATGCTTCCAAGTGTCAATAGGCCACTCATGATTTCTCTTTCTACTCCTGGTCAATTGATCCCACCATATAATGGCATAATCTATAAATGCAACCTCAACAAGCTTCACATTTTTTTAAAAATAATTATGGCAATCAAACACAAGCTCCATCATTTTCTCCCACTTGATGTAAACTTTAGGATCATTCTTTCCTTGAAAGGATGGTATTGTCATTTTGATGCTCCTAATGTTTCTATCTACTTTATCTCTACGATATTCCCTCATGTCATTCATTTGTCAATTATTCTTAGTAACTGTAAATCTTCCCATACTAGCCATAGATGCTACCTCCTCTTCTTTATTTTTCTCCTCTTCATACTCATCGTCTTTAACATCCTCAAGTATAAGGGGTCAATGGTTCTGTCTTCTTGCATTGGCTATTTGTATACGTTATATGAGCTACCTACTTTGTAATTCATTAAGGTGTTAATCTCACATTTTCGGTCTGCCTCTAATCTCACCAAATACCACATTCATGCATTCAAACTGTTGTTAGATGACTAATAACATAAAGAATGGATTTGGCTTATCCTCTTTGCTTTTCCTTTATGACTGTAGACACCTTATTTTATTTGGGCTAATTTTTTAGCAATCTGGAGCATGGATGTAAGAGGGGCACCTAAGTCTAAGTCAAAGCCCACATAAGCTAGTGGCACCTAAGTCTAAGTTAAAGCCTGCACGAGCTGGTGGCATCCAAGTTAAAGCCCACATGAGTTGGTGACACCAAAGTCTAAGTCAAAGCCCGCACGAGTTGATAGCATCTAAGTCAAAGCCCACACGAGCTAGTGGCACCCAAGTCTAAGTTAAAGCCCGTACGAGCTGGCGGCATTCGAGTCAAAGCCCACACGAGCTAATGGCATTTAAGTCTAAGTCAAAGCCCACACGAGCTAGTGGCACCTAAGTCTAAGTCAAAGCCAACACGAGCTATGGCACCCAAGTCTAAGTTAAAGCCTGTACGAGCTAGCGACATCCAAGTCAAAGCCCACACGAGTTGGTGGCACCCAAGTCTAAGTTAAAGCCTGCACGAGCTGGCGGTATCTAAGTTAAAGCCCACAAGAGCTGGTGACACCAAAGTCTAATTTAAAGCTTGCATGATCTAGCGGCACCTGAGTTAAAGCCCACACGGGTTGGTGGCACCTAAGTCTAAGTCGAAGGTCGCACGAGCTAGCGGCACCTAAGTCAAAACCCACACGAGCTGGTAGCACCCAAGACTAAGTCAAAGCCCACATGAGCTGGCGGCACCCATGTCAAAGCTCACACAAATTGGTGGCACCTGAGTCAAAGACCACACAAGCTGGTGGCACCAAATTTAAGTCAAAGCCTATATAAGCTGGCAGCATCTGAGTCAAAGCTTGCACAAGTTAGCAGTGCCCACTTCAAAAATCCACAATACTCTGCACCTGCCTAAAGGGGTCAAACCTTAAAAAACCCAACACCCTAGTGTTCCAGAAGTGTCGGTCCACCCCGAACAAAATAGTGTCTATTTTGTCTTTGTCTTGTTCCTGATTCTCAACAACGGTCAAAGAGGGGTAGTTGTAGACACCTTATTTTGTCTGAGCTAAATTTTTAGCAATCTAGAGTATGGACGTAAAAGGGGGCAATCCGGTGAAAAAGTATTTTTAGGACATCGAGAAGGCCTAGGGATCATATCAAAGGTAAATGCAAAGATGTGGCATCAAATGATGTAGTTCGAGGTGTCCAGGGACACAAGATACGAGAAAATTCATAATTTTACTTGAATGTATTGATACATGGTTCTCATGTATCGATGTAATGCTCCAACACGCCAAAAATTTGAAATGTCCCCATTTGTATCAATACAAAACTTAGATGTATCGAGACATAAGCCTCGGTATCTTTACAGGACCTCATTTATCGATACTAGGCCATGCCAGGACTAAAACATGCATTCTGTAAAGAAATGTATCGATACAGTGGTTCATAGTATCGATACAATGGTTCATAGTATCGATACAATAACCATTGTATCAATACACACAAGGTTTTTGGACCAAATGTATCGATACATTCTGCAATGTATCGATATATGAAGGCCATTTTCATGGTCCAAGCATTTTTGACTCGTCCACTATTGATCCAGAACTTGATTTTAACTCGTTTTTTTGCATCAGGAAAGATTAAAACACATGTCAAATTATGAATTTAGACTTTTAAATTAATTAAAACATTTTTTAAGTCTAAATTGGATCAAAAGGGTCAATGGCATACGATCACCCTCCTACTCCTTAGTTGTTGGCCAATGTCACCATCAGCCACCCTAGTTGCTGGAAAACCATTTCAGCATTTAAACCAGCCACCCTATGCCTATCACATTGGCAGCAAGCTGCCTCATACAGCCACCCTATAGCCACCATGCTGACATCACCTTGTCCCCCTTGAAAAATGGCCAAAAACACCTTTAGTTTGGCTCAAAAGGTTGGTATAAATGGACTATTTCTATCTTAGAAAAAAGGTTAGATTCTAGCTTGTTTCAGCTTCCAAAAACACATTCACACATAAAAAAATCAAATCCCGTAGCTCTTCACCCACCAACCAAAAATAGCCTCAAAATACTCACTTTCAATATCTACACACTCCAAAAATCACCCTCATCCATGTCAGAACCAAAACCTTATTGTTTCTCTCTTTTTCTTGCTTATTAACAACAAGGAAAAGAGGGTAATCCAAGTCATATTTGTTGTTCCAACTATTTGGCCAAAGTTAAAGTTTTGTTGGTATAACTTCCTACTTTATCACTTGCATTTTCTGTTTTCCAGCATCTTCATCATTTTAGTGAGCGCTCTATGTTTCCATCACCCTCTTAGGATTATCATGCATTATTATGGCTTTTGGTTGTGGTAGTTCAAGATTTGGATGCTTAATGCCTCTTTTATGAGCAAAATGCCTCATTTCATCTTCATTAGTTTGATATGCATCTTGTTATCCTTAATCCATGTATGAGTCATTAGCCTTACATACTTCAAGCACATTTACACAATAGCTTGCATGAATCATTGTCATTTTCAGCATCCGTAACATTTTCTTGTCAAAGTGCATAACACTTTCTTTGTCTAGGCCATAAGTAAAATTAGCACCCCATTCATGTTATATGCCATCCCTTTGTATGTTTGTTGTCAAAATGCATGTTTGATGGCCGATAAAAAATGATTTTTGAAACCCCTAAGCTAAGCATGTTAACCTCAACTAATAAGGATTAGCATAGAGTTAGTATTTTCCTTAAAGACTACCAAAATATCTTAGGGAAAATTAAGTTATCCAGATCTAGAATCTTGGCTAAACAAGCTCAAATCTTCTGATTTTGAAATGAAAATGGCCTCACAATTATTCCTTAAATGTTTGTGCCTTTTTCTTGAGTCAAAACCTTGAGTGGTATGATCAACGAGCTATTTTATCATCCCAAACTACTTCAAGGCTGTGTAAATGAATTCGTGATGCTCATACCACTCTTTCCCTTCATTCATGGACGTTCGAATGTCAATGACTCGAGTTTGGACCCATAGACATAAAAAAAAAAGATATCCTCTGCATTGCTTTATCCCTTACTGGTAGCACAACTTTTGCAAATTGAAAAATCACTTTAAAATCCTAAACGATTTTTCATGAATTCTTTGATATTTTTCTATCAAAGCATGTTGAATTATCTTTAAAATGATGTCTTATTCACCTATAGATCATTCTAGGGGAGAGAGTTATGATTTTTCAAGTCTAAACTGTCCAGAACCTCTAGAATCCAAACATGTATCCTAGTTGGGCCGTTTAGGCCCACTAAATGACTTTTGCAAATTTTTAAAATATTTTGCCTAAAATGTTCATGAAATTCCCTTTTCACAAAGGTATCACTTGCAATTTTTTGATATCGAATGAGTCCGAGTTGATTTTTAAAATTTTGACACACCTTGTCCCTCATATGCTCTACCAGCAGCACTATCAATCCAAACTTGAAAATCTATTCCCCTAGAAAGTTTCTTTTTACAGTAGTGGGAATATTTTTAGGATGACCCCCATCGAGTTATCTTTCTAACGGTGTCTTGTCCACCTTCTAAATCCTTCAAATCAATTTAGAATAAATTCGGGAAGCAAGATAGTGCGATGCTATCCCCTGTTTTCGATTTTGGTCAAAATCGAGTTGTTTTCCCGAATTTCGTCTCGAGACATTCGAATGTCTACATATCACCCTGATCAGACTCGAGAACATACTTTAACCTCCTATAAGCTCATATCAAGGCACAAACATATTTTACATCTTTACCATCCTCATTCATAATAAATCTTTTTGCAAAAAATCGTCAGATGCTTACCTTTTTCTAAATCATGAAGTTTTGTCATCCACGGGGATACTCCAACCCTGCCTTTCCGAGGTGACACTCCAACCTTATTTTTCATAATTGTCAAAATAAAATCTTCCTTTGTCAAAATTATTTGTTATCCATGGGGATACTCTGACCCCGTTTTTTTGAAGGGCTACTCTAACCCTGTCTTTCAACTACAATTAATTTTTTTTCCTTCTCGGACTTCTATGAATATGTCGAACAAACCTTGTTTAATCAAGTAACCTAGATGCATCTCAAAAATTGTTGATTCAGTTATTCCTAAATAATCGATGTTGATAGCAAGATAAATTCCAATAGTTCACCTATTTTCTTTATCATTGCATCGAATGATCCATGTTAGGTTACTTCATTCATTATCTTACTAACATGATTTCTTTGTGATGATTATGTGCATTCATATTTTCAAAACATTTTCAAATAAAATTAAACTAATGTTCTGCGTAGGTATCTTTCCAATGCCCAAACTGGAATATTTCATTTTCAAATTAAAATCCAAAGGTCATTTTTATTGAAAATCTCTATATTCCCCATCTCTCTGGGGCGTATATGAGATTAAATCTTTTTCATCAAAACCTGGATTTGTATTTTCATGCATTAAAAGGGGTTATATCGAAATAATGACAAGTTAAGATTGAAAGAATCAAAACCGAGAAAGACATAGCTAGTACAGTACCAATTTCGGGCATCGCGAAGAGGTTTGTACCTCATCGTGTATGACTAACTCCTGAACCCAAATGATGAGTCTTTGCATTACATGACCACGAGATCAATGTTTTGAGTTTCATAACTTAAAACATAGGTTTTAACAGGCATCCGATCATGCCTAGCCCTAAATGATTGGTGCGACTCCAAGCGTTGGCCATTTCATGATGGTCATCCAAGACCAATAAGATGAGCGATTCATCTTATAGTCCCTTTTCACTGTACCATAAGTTGAGAATCTATACATTCTCGTTCTCATCACATCACCAAAGAATAGTCTCAATCAAGAAGACATTTCAAAGTTAGGAAAATATTTTAAGTCGTACGCGCTCATAGATCTGTAAGGATCCACCCCGGGATATGTTGCGATAGTGACATTGTGATAAAGCTGCAAAATAACATTAGAGAGATCCTCACTCAGTCCATCATGAGTTTACCCTTAAGTTAATGTCATATGACACCCATGTTTCACTTAATTCAATAGCTTTTACTCTCTTATACTTTTACCATTTTTCCCTATTTTTTCACTCTTGTTTCACTTCAAATTCTTTAGAGAACTCAACAACACACAGACTAAGAACAATTACTTGTAATGATTTAAAATAGCAACTTATATAATGGCCCTAATCAGTACAAACTAATTAGGACAATAAGGATTAAATAGAAAAAACGGTTTTAGGAAATAAGAATCTAAGAGACTCGATCAAAGAATGGGCTTTAAGAACACAAAACAAAAGATCAAAGATTTTTGATCAACAAAAACCCAAGAAGCAAGGAAACAAGAAGTTTGATCAAAAGATAAAAGATGATTAAATAAAGGTTGAACCAAAAAAAATTAATAAAATAGAATTGTAAAGGAAACACAATGACTAGTTTCTTTGAAAGATTATCAAACAATTTTTTTTGGATGATTCTCACTCTTTTTTTGTATGAATTTTTTCAACTGTTTGGTAATAAAATGTAAATAGTAACAACTACATCAATGGAATTGAACTAGGGTTGGAGGAACAAAGGAAGAAACAAAAGATCATGAAAAGTTGTAAAACATAAAAATAAGAACAAAGTACATCTAATGTTTTTTTTTTTTTTGTGAAAGATGAAATGAATTCAATAATTAAGATTGAAAATGATAGGGTAAAACCTGATTTTGAGCCTAAGCTCTGATAGCAAATGATGTGAACTTCATAAAAAGTCATGAAAATCGATGACCTATATTGCCTCAAACTTGGCTCGCCAAATATAGATTAAAAAAAAAAATTGTTGGCCTGATGCTCATGAAGAACAAGAACCAATAATATCAAGAACAAGGATTATTAACTCGTTGCATATGAAAAAGCAAGAACTAATAATATGAATCGAGTCTGAACCTTACAAGTTATCAAAACTTAGTTGTTCGTTGAAAGTTCAATAAAGACCAAAGAAGAAACTTTTCACAAGAAAATTTCATTCAAATTTGTAATTATTTTACAATTTGTGTTAAACAACCTCTAAATAAACCTACGGGTTCATTTTTAGTAACTAAAAGTCCCCTTACTTAATAATAAAGCAATAAGTAACTAAAAAAGATGTAAAAGATAATGGAGAGCTAATTAAAACAAAAAATAGGAAAGTCAATAATCTTGGGAATCAAGTTAGTCTACCAAAACTAAATGGCATTAAAAATAAAATTAAGTAAAATAAAAAATTAAGCTGTCAAAAAGGAAAATTGTTAATTTTGCTCTCTTTTAATGCTGACGGAAAGTTGACAATCTTGCTCTTTTTTAATGCTGTTAAAAAGAAAAATTGATAAAAGATAGACTTTGTCATTTCCTTAGCTAACAAAAACCATGTCATTGGAGCATTTGAAGTCCAAGTCTTTGTAACCAGTGAACAAGCTCTCCATAGGTTGCTAAATACGCCTTGGCCTTGCTCGTGTGATTGATCCACTTGGCATTTGTAAGTCTTTAAGCTCTTGTGCATCAGCTTCAACTTCATGTATTGGTTCCTCATCAATTTGCTTAATAAATATAATTATCCAATAATTATAAAATTAGTAAATTGGAAATCTAATTGCCTAGTATTATCCTTACGAATTTATCTTTATAAAATCATTATTTAGCTAAAACTTACTTTTAACGTAATATTAATCTTGTTTATTATTTAATTATCAAATAATTAATATCACAAGATTATCTTAAGGGTAATCAGCCAAAAGGTTTAGAGAGAAAGACAAATTTGATTCATAATCAAACTCTTAGTCCATGTGAAACTTTACTTCCACCGGGACAAGATATCTCTGCCTAGGCAAGGTATGTCCTAATTTAGACAGTATCTAGAAAAAACGATCTTATCCATCATGTCTTAATTAGACAACAAAATTTAGATTTCACAAATTTACTTTTTCATCTTAAAATAAATCTTAATTAAACTATTCAATTAAGTCCTCCAATTAGTTACCTTTTATTTAA